>PVIU01000103.1:0-103881 GCA_004026605.1 Ondatra zibethicus | reverse complement strand
AGGAAGTCGAGGCTGAGGCCGAGACCGAGACCGGGGGTCGCGGAAGGGGTAGCCTGGGGTAAATCGGTAGGGGAGGTTCTCAGGGAATCCGACGGGAAGTTGGAGTGGGACTCCCGGAGGGAGGGCTGAGCCTGGCGCGGGGAGCACAATTTGATGGAGACGGTTTGCCAGGACACCTTTTTTTGCTGAGAATACAAAGGTCCCTCACTGTCCCCTGCTCTCTCTCTCTTTTTTTTTTTTTTTTTTGGTGAGTTCTGCAGGACCGGCCACTCGCTTCCCCTCCCCCACCCTCCCCCCACAAGTCTATGAGTCGGGCCGGCCGTTGCTAGTTGGGAGATGGGGCTCCTCGGGGATGCGAGGGGGAAAGATGTAACTTGTTAAAACCGACTTTTCATTGATCCAGTATGGAGCGGCTTATTCTGTTCTGGGTTGTGTTTCTGTTGGGGCTGGAGGGCTTCAGCGAGTCCCATTTCCTGCCTTGAGTTCCCGTCTGAAGGGGGAGCTAGACAATGTCACAAGTACCTTTCTGTGTTAGTGCTGGGATCAGGGGATGGTCTGTGGTGGCTGAGGAGCAGACAGATGTGTGCTTAGGACCTGAGAACTGAGTGGCTCACCAGGCCCAGGGAAGTCGAGGTGACAGCATGGTGAAGGGGACAACACCTTTATTTGAGAAAGGGTCTCACTGTGTAGCTCAGATGGATCTTGAACTACGATTGAGATTCTTCCTCATCTCTCTGAGCTCACTCCAAGCCTGCACTACTTTGTCTAGCTTTTTTTTTTTCATGCTTTAGGAGTAACTTGTTTAGGGGACATGTAGCCACCCATCCAGTCGGCTGTTGGCTCTTTAGGTCTGAGGTTTACAAGACAGTTACTTTTGGTAATTGTCAGCATAAAATAGTGCAGATAGTTGATTTAGGAAAAGGTATGATCACTCAGGTTGTAGAGGGTGAAGAAACTGTTGAAATTTTTATTTCTTATTTATTTATTTATTTATTTTTTTGAAACAGGGTCTCTATGTAACCCTGACTGTTCCGGAATTAACTTTGTAGACCAGGCTTGCCTCCCACTCAGAGATATTCACACTTTTCTGCCTCTGGACTGCTGGGATTAAAGGCATGTGCTGCTACACCTACACCTGGCCAGTTTGAAATCTAAAGAAGCCAACTAAGAAGGTTCAGTGGCCCTGATTGCTCATCTGCCAGACTGTCTTCCAGCGTTAGCCACATTCCCGTTTCAGTCTTACCCAGTGCTGGAGTGGTGGTGCCCCCTTAGCTTGTTCTTGTTTATATTTTGTTTTGTTTTGTTTTTGGAGATAGGGTTTCTCTGGGTAGCACTGACTGCCCTGGAACTCACTTTGTAGACCAAACTGGCTTCAAACTCACAGGAGAACAGACTACTTCGGCTTCTAGAGTGTTGGGATTAAAGGCTTGGCCCACCATGTCTAGTTGCCATTTTTTTTAAGATTTATTTATTTTTATGTACGCTGGTATTTTGCCTGCATGTATTTCTGTGTAAAGATGCCAGATCCCCTGGAACTGGAGTTATAGACAGCTAAGAACTGCCATGTGAGTGCTGGGAATTGACATAGGCTTGTTGTTTTGAAGCCTTGAAAGACAGGCAGTGGTCATACACGCCTTAAGTCCCAGCAGTGGGAGGCAGAGGCAGGTGGATCTCCAAGTTCAAGGCGAGCCTGGTCTACAGAGTGAGTTCCAGGACAGCCAGGGCCGTGCATAGAGACCCCACTGGAAAAACAAAAACATCCCCTACAAACAGACAAACAGTCTATACATAAAATAAACCAAAGAAGCTGCTGGTGATAGAGGTTACAGAGGAGACATGTCAGCTAGAAACAAAAATCGATTCAGGCGTGCTAGTCATCAGCTGGTCTGTGATGAGGGGACAAGTGACAAGGAAATTGTGTGGAAATTGGAAGGGTAGAGGATAGGGAGAAAGTGTAAGAAGTCTTCAAGGTGAGGTAAGAATGAATACTTTTGAGACAGTCAGAAGAGCACAGCCCTGTAATCTCAGCATCTGGAAGCCCAGAGGTAAAAAGACCTTGGCTTTTCGACTAGCCTATTGCAGTGCAATGAACAGGAGCATTCCTTTCATGAAAGTGATATAGGACACTTGGAGAGTAGGAACTTGAGCAGTTGTGAAATGGGAGCCAGGAGAAAAGTAGACCTTCGAGAAGGGACTAGATGTGCAGGTTTACAGCTGTGTTACTGGTGGGCTTGGATTTGGCTCTGCCTGTCGGGTTTGTAGTATAGGCAAGTCACTCTACCTTTTATAGGCCACTTTTTCCTTTCATTTTTGGTTTTAATTTTGAGAGGATTTCTCTGTATGGCCTGGCTATCCTGAAACTTACTGTGTAAACCAGGCTGGCATCAAACTCCGATCTGTCTACATAGGGCACTTTATGGATAGCTTTGGAGCCTGTATTGGAACTAACTCCTGTAGACCAGGCTGACCTTGAACTCACAGAGATTGGCCTGCCTCTGCCTCCTGAGTGCTGGGATGTGCACCACCATGGTCCAGCTTGATTCTCCAGTACTAAAAGAAAACAGTTAGTGTTTAAATAGAAGGAATTTGTTTGTAGCTCTGGCTGGTCTGGAATTGACTGTGAGACCAAGGTGGCCTCCAACTCACAGAGAACAGCCTGCTTCTGCCTTCCAAATGTTTGGATTACAGGTGTGTGCCACTACGCCCAGTCAAAATAATTACTTTTTATAAAGTAGCCTGATTTAAAACCATTAATCTGGGAGTGGTGACTTGAATCCGTAATTCCAAATTTGGAAGGCTGAGTCAGACAGATTGCTGCAAATTCAAGCTCAGCCTGATCTACATAATGACCCCCCTGTCTGAAAACAACAAAATGACCACTTGAGTTTAGAACACTGTTTAAGGACTAGTTCTACAAATAAGGTGGACATAGTCCTCCTTCCCCTCCGTGTGTCTAGTTAATTTGAGACAGGGTCTTACTCTGTAGTCCAGGCTGGCTTTGAACTCCCTTCCCCTCTTATCAGTCTGTGCTGGGATTACATTTGCAAGCCTCCATTCTTGGTTTCACAGAGCTTTCCAGATTAAATGCAGACTTGAAGTAGGTACCTAAGAAACTCCAGAAACCTAAGGTGCCTTTTTGTGTTCCAGATTTGGAATCAGAGTTGAGTGATCTTAGGCAGACACTTAATTTTCCTGAGTTCAGTTTAATTCATTGGTTGTTTATTGAGCCTCATGATGTAAATAGTATATTAGTCCTTGCCTTCAAGTCTTATGAATATAAATAAGTATGTAGAAGCAAAACAAAATGAGTAAAGTGCTATATATAAATTTCTTTTAGAGAAAAAGATCAATCACATGGATCCATGAAGTGTTTGGGGCTTTTGAAACAGGTTATGTGTCAAAAAATAATTAAAAAGCAAGTGAAAGTGCTTAAACCCAAAAGCCTAAGTTTGATTTCTTGAACCTGTGTGAAAGTAGAAAAAAACTACTCCTAAGCGGTTACCCCCATCTCCATGTGCACTCTGTAGCACACGTACATTTTGGTCACACACATGACGTTAGTAATATATTTTATTTTATTTTATTCGAGACAGAGTCTCTCCACCTAGCCCTGGCTGTTCTGGAATTTCCTCTGTAGAGATCAACCTGCCTCCACCTCCTGAATGATGCTTCTGTTTTTGAGGCAGTATCTCACCATGCATCCAGGTTTTCTCTCTAGCCTCCTGCCTCAGCTTCCTGGGTGCAAGGATTATAGGTGTAGATAACCATACCTGGTTTATTTAAGTAGCTACCCAGCTCAGCTTCCAACAGAAGTTTTCTTTTTTTTTTTCCCAACAGAAGTTTTCTAACAAAAATAAGACAACCAGGGTGATGGTGAGTAGCAGCAGATGAAAATGGAAAGACAGTGTCTTAGTTACCATGACCAAAAAGCAAGATGGAGAAGACAGAGTTTACTTGCCTTATGCTTCCACGTTGTAGGTCATCACTGAAGGAAGTCAGGACAGAAACTCAAGCAGGGCAGGAACCTGGAGACAGAAGCTAATGGAGAGGACATGGAGGGATGCTCTTACTAGCTTGTTCTACATACTTTGCTCAACCTGCTTTTTGTGTTAATTTTTTGGAACTTACTATGTAGGCGAGGCTGATCTTGAACTCAGAGACCACCACCTGCCTCTGCCTCCTGAGTGCTGGGATTAAAGGCGTGCGCCACTACCATTCTCAGGCTGCTTTCTTATTCAACCCAGGATCACCAGTTCAGGGATGCTGCACAATGGGCTGGGCCTTCCCCCATCAATTGTTAATGAAGAAAATGTTTACTGGGTCGTGGTGGTGGAGGTGACTGTGGCTCATGCCTTTAATTCAGGTCTTATGGGAGGCAGAGGCAGGCAGATCTGTGAGTTAGAGGCTGGCCTGATCTACAGAATGTCTTCTAGGACAGCCAGGGCTGTTACACAGAGAAATCCTGTCTCAAGAAAAAACAAACAAAAAACAATAACAACAACAAAACAAAGAAAGATCTACAGGCTGGCCCCACAGCCTGATCTTCTGGAGGCATCTTCCCAATTAAGATTTCCTCCTCTTAGATGACTATAGTTTGTGTCAAGTTGACATAGATTTAGCCAGCACAAGCATGCACATATCCACACATATATGTATTGCAAGTGATGGCGCACACCTTTAATCCCAGCACTTGTCTTAAGAGTGAGTTCCAGGATGCCCAGTGCTACTCAAAGAAACCCTGTCTCAATAAACCTAAGTAACTAAAATGAAACCACACTTCTCTGCTTCAGGTGATGTTGGAAACTACTATTATGGACAAGGCCACCCGATGAAGCCTCACCGAATCCGCATGACTCACAATTTACTGCTCAACTATGGTCTCTACCGAAAAATGGAAATCTATGTGAGTTACTGGAATCTGCCCCTGCCTAACTTCGTGAGCTCTGGTCCCCGTGTGTAGTCTTTATCTTCCTCTCTTCAGCTGCTCATTCACTCGGTGGCTATTATTTGGCATGTAGATATTCTTTTTTCCCTTTTGAGATCCTTCCTTCTGAGTGCTGGGTTTAAAGCTCTGGAATTACAGCTTGACAGGCACACGCACCATGCCTATTTTCATGCAGTGCTGAGGTCTTGAGCACAGGTCTTTGTCCTCATGTGCTGGAAGACTGTCCTGGCCGAGCTGCACCCCTGGCCTCAGTGTACCCATGTGTCCTTTCCAGATACAGCTCTAATGAATTTTGTCTGCCCTTCCAATTTTAAAAGAAAAACTGGAACTTGAATTATATAATATCTTCCTAAGTTTAAAATGTTGGCTCAAGGTTTTTGTCTTTGTTTTTATTTTTTTGATGGTAAAAATTCAACCTTACACATAGGTTATAATCTCCAGACTTTTTTTGTTTTTAACAGGTGTTAAACACACCAATATCTCTGTAGACTAAATTTGGCTCAGTTCTTTGTAGTAAAAGGCGAGCTGGCTGCGTCCCACCGCCCGGCTAGCTTAGCCCCCGAAATAATTACACGGAAATTGTATTAATTAAATTACTTTCTGGCCCATTAGTTTTAGTCTCTTATTGGCTAACTCTCACATCTTTGTTTAACCCATTTTTAATAATCTGTATAGCACCACAAGGTTGTGGCTTACCGGGAAAGATTCCTAACCAGCGTCAGTCTCAGACAGGAGTTTCATGACTTCTGCCACACTACCTTCTTCCCAGCATTTCGTTCTGTCTACTCTGCCTACCTGATTTCTGCCCTATCAAAAGGCCAAGGCAGTTTCTTTATTCACCAATAAAAGCAACACAAATACAGAAGAACCTCCTACACCATTTCCCCTTTTTCTGTTTAAACAAAAAAGAAAGGCTTTCATTTTAACATAGTAAAATTACATATAACAAAACAGTTATCAAGCAAGAATTACAGTTACAATATTTAGATCTATTTTATCTTTTATGATAACAATGGAAAACTATCTATTCTTTAACTCCATCAAAGACTTTAGAAGGATATAATATTACCTAAGTAAACAAGAAATAAGCAACTTCCAAAACTCTAGAAGTGACAGAGACATCTCGCTGCCTGGACAGTCACCTCAAGTTTTTTTTTGTACGGTTGGGGCATCCATCTTCAGCCTATAGGCCCATAGTATCCAGCAGACATTTTGTTAGTTTAACCTCTTCTGGAGGCAGTGAGGAACAAATGGAGAGCATTTTGTTTTCTTTTAGTTTTTATAGGCAGGGGTTTGTTGTGTGTGTAGTCCCAACTATCCCCAACCTTATACATTCTTGTTGCCCTCAGCCTCTCAAATACATATTGGCTTCCAGCTCACTAAGTCGTGAAAAATGATCTCTTTAAGTTCAAGGCCAACCTTTTCTACACAGACTACACAGAGAGACCCTGTCTCTAAAATAAAATAAAATTTAAAAATCAAACAACAGAAATGGCAGGGCCAGTTACCTTTGGAGTTATCTCTACAGTCGGAATGAGGAAGGCAGGCTCAGGACCTGTTTGTTACTTTATGTCTTACAGTTGTCTGTTAATGACTATCTTCACAGCTTGAGTAACCTAGAAATAACAATATCTTCAGCATTTCAGAGACTGAATGTAGATGAATTTTCTTTCCCAGATGCCTCTATTGTGTTTTTAGAGCCAGGGGAGACACCTGAGAAAGTTTGGAGGGAAAACTGGCAGAGGAAGATGGCCTTGAACTATTGGTTTACTCAGGTCTGCATGTCCCAGGTGCTGGGATTACAGACGGTGCAGGGGCCTTGGCATGCTAGGAAAGTGCCATGCCAACTGAGCTGTATCCCACTCCCTCTCTCCTTTGTTTAAGAGGGAAAAAACCTTTCTAGGAACTTCTTAGCAGAATTCCCTTGCTGTCTTTTGATCATTTACCACCTTCCAGCCATCCTCCCACTTTAATGGATTTTGTGATTTGATCTCTTGGGCTTTTTTTTAATCAATACCCAAACAAATTTGTACCTATTTCCAAGGATGAAGAGAAAAAGTAACTACTCGGAGGCAACTAGTAGGGACTGCCATAGAGGTTGTTTGTTTTTTTTTTTTTTGAGACAGGGTTTCTCTGTAGCTTTGGAGCCTGTCCTGGAACTAGCTCTGTAGACCAAGATGGCCTCGAACTCACAGAGATCCGCCTGCCTCTGCCTCCCAATTGCTGGGATTAAAGGTGTGTGTCACCACTGCCCAGCTTTTTTTTTTTTTTTTTTTTTTTTTTTTTTTGAGGCAAGGGTTTATGTAGTCCTGGAACTTGCTATGTGTAAGCCAAGCTGGCCTTGAACTCACAGAAGTTTAGCTGCCTCTTCTGAGTCACTGGGTGCGGGCACTTGTTGCCGAGCTTGAGTTCAATCCCCAGAATCGACATAGTGGAAGGAAACAACCAAGCCCTGAAGAGTTGTTCTCTGATGTCCGCTTGTGCACTATGGCACTCACGCCTACACATGCAAAATAAACTTAATGTAAAACAAAACAAAACCCTTTTCTCTGTAGCTGGAACTTGCTATGTGACCCTGACTGGACTTGAACTCCCTCTTTTGTCCCAGCCTCCTCAGTCCTGTGATTCCAAATATGAGTTACTCTGCCTGGCCTCTGGATGTTTTTGGTGAAAACTAATTTCATTTTTTTTTCTTTTCTCCCTACATTAAGGATTAAATGAGGTCCAGAATAGTGCCCAGAGTTAGATATTTGCATTTCTAGCCAAGTGTATCCCCAGTGTAGCCATTTCTGTTGTAATTTGCAAAATGCTACTGCAAGTGAAGCCAGTAAAATATGAACTTGAACTTTTGTGCACGTGAAGGGTACAGACAAAACAGTAAGTGTTAGTTGTGTAGGCCATAGAGAAGAGGGCCATCTTTCAGGGTGGCCTTTCTCTAAGGGACAGGGAGAGGGGAGTCTGTCGCCCTCCCAGACAAGCTCCTCTGTAGAGAGCCCTGCCTGGCCTTGTTCGTAACTCTGGATGGGATCCACTTGTCCTGTCTCCCAAGGGCTTGTTTGATTTTGAGACTGTCATACACATCCTAGACTGACCTTGAACTGTGTATGTGGTCCTGGTCTCTGTAATCTTCCTCTGCCTCCTGAGTGCTATAGAAGAGGTATGTGTTACAATGGTCAGTTGAGACCTTTTGAGAAGGAGGAAGGAGAATTGGTGGTGATGGTGAACACTGTAAGCTCATCACTCGCGCTGAGGTAGACTTGGGATTTGAGGTCAACTTGAACTGCATAGTCACACAGGAGGTTTGGGGTCTGGAGAGATGACTCAGCAGTTAAGAGCCCTGGCTGTTCTTCCAGAAAACCTACATTTGATTCCCAGCACCTACGTGACAGCTCACAACTGTCTGTAACTCCAACACCAGGAGATCTAATGCACCTTCTGATCTCCATGGGCACTGCTCACATGTGTATACACATGCAAGCAAAACACTCATACACATACAATGAAATAAATAATATTGTGAGGAAATATGTTGGGGTAATCAGGAAATTTCTAACATGTCAAAGTTTTAGTGGGAAGGACTTGATCAGAATTCTTGGTGCAGTGGTTTATAAAAGATTTCACAGTGCCAGGTGGTGGTGGCTCATGCCTTTTACTCCCAGCACTCAAGAAGTTGAAGCAGGCAGATCTCTGTGAGTTCGAGGTCAGCCTGATCTACAGAGCTAGTTCCAGGACAGCCAGAGCTGTGACACAGAGAAACCCTGTCTTGGGGAAAAATAAAGAGAAAAGAAAAAAAAAATTCCCAGATGGGCATGATAGCACACACCCTGATCCCAGCACTCACGGAGTCAAAGGCAGAGACAGGCCTATCATTGAATTCACAATCAGCCTGGTTTCCAGAGCAAGTTCCTGGATAGCCAGGACTACAGAGAAACTCTATCTCAAACCACAGCCCCCCCATATAAATAAATTTATATATATATATACATATATATGTATATATATATATATATAATAAATGATATAGTGGCTTACATCTTTAATCTTGGCACCCAGGAGGCAGAGACAGGTAGATCTCAAGGCAGGCCATGCTACATATTGAGACCCTGTCTCAAAAGATTCAAAATAACAAAATTCCCAAATAATCATCTTTAGTCAACCTTCCCTTGAACTCCTGGAGCCTTTTGGATCATGACACATGTTGAATAATAAGTCATTGTTTATGAGGCACTTAGCTTTGCATACTAGTTTTTGTCCAGCACCGAGCTGTTGCTGTAATGGGAAAGGTGTTGTGCAGAAAAGCAGACTGTAGGTGCTGGGAGAAAATGCAAGTGATTCAACTATAAGAGTAAAGACTTGGTCAAGGCTGACATGCCCTTCTTTCTATACTCTCTAGCGTCCTCACAAAGCCAATGCTGAGGAGATGACCAAGTACCACAGTGATGACTACATTAAATTTTTGCGTTCCATTCGCCCAGATAACATGTCTGAGTACAGCAAGCAGATGCAGAGATGTAAGTATGTTCCATCCCCACTCCACTCTAAAGCTCCCTGTTGGATTTCTCTTTACATGGGAAAATTCACCTTGGCCCCCTATTTAGTTCACAGCTGATTTGTCTTGTCCCCCAAAGGTACCAGCGTATTTGCTCATCTCATCTGTTTTTTCTTGTCTCCTGATTGTAAATAGTAGAGTTGGGCTTTGTCCAGTTAGGGTTACGATGCACTCCTGGGTGTGCTTTAACTAATGGGAATGGCTCTGGCTTAGAAGCAGACAGTACACACTGGTTCTGCTCTTAATGATTGTGCAAGGCACTTCCCCTAAGAATTCTGTTAAATGATTGTGCAAGGCACTTCCCCTAAGAATTCTGTTAAATGATTGTGCAAGGCACTTCCCCTAAGAATTCTGTTAAATGATTGTGCAAGGCACTTCCCCTAAGAATTCTGTTAAATGATTGTGCAAGGCACTTCCCCTAAGAATTCTGTTAAATGATTGTGCAAGGCACTTCCCCTAAGAATTCTGTTAAATGACTGTGCAAGGCACTTCCCCTAAGAATTCTGTTAAATGATTGTGCAAGGCACTTCCCCTAAGAATTCTGTTAAATGACTGTGCAAGGCACTTCCCCTAAGAATTCTGTTAAATGATTGTGCAAGGCACTTCCCCTAAGAATTCTGTTAAATGATTGTGCAAGGCACTTCCCCTAAGAATTCTGTTTGGGATGAGCTGTGTGGCTTCTGATTCCTGTCCATTTGTATTTGCTCTAACTTCGTATTTAGAATTTAGAGGCCACAAAGGACAGACTAGAGATGAGGTGACTCTACCCCTGCCCCTTGGGACCTGGAACTGCAGAGTATATCCCATCTCAAAAGTCATACCTTATTTGTAGGCATTCTGATTGCTTTTAGCTGTGGGAAAGTGTTGTTCAAACTTGGGACTACATTGTCACACCTGAATCATCTTTGTGATTGAAGTGTGTTTGCTTTCTGAATTGACAAAGTCTGCTGACTTCATGGCAATCAATTCATTTCTTTCCTGCAGATGATTTTAGAGGTTTCCATGAAACATTGACAGTAAAACCAAGCTCAGTTGTCAACAAAACAAGCTCTCATTAGAGAAGCAGCCTGTGTTACAGCAAGAAAATGAGTTTTCATTTTTTTTAAAGCATTTATTTTTCATGTGTTTGCACATGTGGAGGTCAGAGGACAACTTGAAGTTGAAGTTGAGTCTCTCCTACTGTGTTGTGGTATCTGGGGATCAAGATCATGTCATCAGGTTTGCTGGCAAGCACCTTTATGTTGATCTTTCTTCATGGTCCTGAGATTTCATGTCTTGGTTCGAATGCTCAGTTGCGACTTAGTCCATTTAGTTGTAGGTGTGGCTGTGCTCCCTTAGGGTGGGTGTGCTGAACCGGAGTCTCAAACTTGCTGTGCAGATGCTATACCACTGAGGTGCTCACCTCTCCCTTTGTGTCTCTTTTTGTTTACTTTTAACTATACAGGTGTTTGTTGTAGGTGGTATGTGTGACAATGGCAGGTGTGAAGGTCAGAGGACAAACAACTTTGGGTATGGGTTCTCTCCTATCGTGGGTTCCTAGGATTGAACTCAAGTCATGGGGTATGGCAAGCTGTTTTACCCACTGAGCCATCATCTTTCCTGCTCAACTATGTTACGTGTCTTGACCAAGTTTTCAAGCCTCTCTGAGAATGACCTTCCCTATCTTATATTTGAGGCCAGTGCATTCATAGTACATTCAAGGAACAGTAGCTTTTGGTATTATATATTTCTGTTATTTACAAATCTGTCAGGGCAGACAATACAAGGCCTTTAGCAATGTACAGCTTCTGTGCCAGTATTCTGGTTTCTTAGAAAATAGAAGGTTGTATGTTAAAATAGTAGGTCTGTAATTTTCTCATTGAAAATTACACGGGCATAGGGCTTGGACAGTGGTTAGAGCACTGATTGCTCTTCAAGAGGACCTAGGTTTGATTCCTAGCACCTTCATGATGGCTTATAGCCATCTGTTCCAGATGATCTAACGCCCTCTTCTGGTGTCTGGGCACTGTACACAGTACACATTTTTACATGCAGACAAAACACCCACTAACATAAAATCAAAATTCATCTTAAAAAATGAAAAGGTAAATAGGATGAAGGTCTCAACCTCATGAATCCTTTGACTTGGTTCATAATGTTTTAGGAATTAAAGTAGTAAAAACTTAAGATGTCACTCAGTGAAGTGCTTTCTGAAATGTCTACTGCAGCAGTAAGTAAAACCTACAGGCTCTTATTAATATTTAATAGTACCTAACCTAAGGAGTTAGGCCTGAGTTAAACCAACTGAGTTGATGTGTGTTCTTGGTGCACGTAAAAATCATTTGAGACTTTGAGAGCCTTGATCAAATGTTCTGCTCTGCTCATATTTAGAATCAAAATGGGACCCTAAATAAATGTAATTTCTGGAGCAGATACTCAGAACATAAAACTGATGAGATGATGAGAATGGGGCTGGAGAGATGGCTCAGTGGTTAAGAGTGCTGACCTGGGTCCTAGACCTGGGTTCAATTCCCAGCACCCACAGGGTGGCTCACAACCACTTGTAATCAGATCTCACATAACGTTGTACATGGTCACAACTATCTGTAACTCCAAGATCTGACACCCTTATACAGACATGCATGTAGGCAAAGCACCAATGCAAATAAAATAAAAATAAATAACTTGGGGGAAAAAAAACATGAGAAAGATTCAGGGGGTGGAGCAGTCAGGTAACATTTTTGTCTGTTCAGCAGACTGATCCATGTGGTAAAATGAGTTTATCAGAGTCAGATGGCAAGGTGGCAGGGTAGAGAAGAAAACTCCAGGCTCCTGTCCCTATATTCCATGTCTGTAGTTCTGTTAACCACTCTTAAAAAAAAAATCATTCGGGCTGGAGAGATGGCTCAGTGGTTAAGAGCACTGGCTGCTCTTCCAGAGGTCCTGAGTTCGATTCCCAGCAACCACATGGTGGCTCACAACCATCTGTAATGAGATCTGGTGCCCTCTTCTAGCGTGCAGGCATACATAGAGTCAGAATGTTGTATACATAATAAATAAATCTTAAAAAAAAATAAATAAAAACTTCAAAAAGATCTTTTAAAAAAAATCATTCATAGACAGAAATGTCATCCCAGCATTTGGGAGACTGAGACTATCTTGGGATATAGAGTAAGACCTTTTATCAGGGCCGGGCAGTGGTGGCGCACGCCTTTAATCCCAGCACTTGGGAGGCAGAGGCAGGTCGATCTCTGTGAGTTCGAGGCTAGCCTGGTCTACAAGAGCTAGTTCCAGGACAGGCTCCAAAAGCTACAGAGAAACCCTGTCTTGGGGGGGGGGGGGAAAGACCTTGTATCAAAACAAAGAATGCTTTTGTACTGAACAGTAGCAGGTTTGTTTTCTGTCATTCCCTAAACAGTATGCTGTAACAACTATTTTTATAACATGCACATTGTGTTAGGTATAATAACTATTCTAGAGATGATTTAGAATACAGGAGTTCAGGCCCTCCAAGGTTACAGTGAGACCCTGACCCAAAAAAACAAAATCAAGAAGCCGTGGGGTTTAGTGACACATGCTTGTAATGCTGAAGCCAGGGGGCTTGGGTGAGAGGACGGCCTCCAGTTGAAGCCTGCAACGTAGTGAATGAGTGGGCTATAGTGTGAGACCTGTTTTAAAACAAAAAACAGTTATCAAAATTAATGAACACCCATGTTTCCTCACAGCCCAAGAAAGAAGACACAATGAGTACGGTTGAAGACCACTGGCACAGCTTCTTGTTTCTATACTTTGCCAGTTCTCCGATCCCCTCCCCCATTCTGTGACCTTATTGCCAAGGTGTAACTTGTATCTCTCAAAGTTAGTCTTTAATCCTATGCAGGTTTCTACAGTGCTGCCATATGTTGTTTGAGATAAGTCTAATACTATTTAGACCTGGTTGGTACTTGCTGTGTGGTCTCAAACTCACGGAGACTTTCTTAAGTGCTGATACTACAGACATGACCCTCCCTCCTAGAATGGTGCTGTTTTAAGACAGTAGCCTCATGTAGTCTGGGCTGGTCTTGAACCGTGTATCTAAATTGAATCGTCATCATTCTACCTCCCAGGTGCTGAGATTACAAGTGTGAGTCACTGCTCAGCCCCATAACTTCCTGAACTGAAAAT
Source organism: Ondatra zibethicus (assembly GCA_004026605.1). NCBI lineage: Eukaryota > Metazoa > Chordata > Mammalia > Rodentia > Cricetidae > Ondatra > Ondatra zibethicus. The sequence goes on along the minus strand of PVIU01000103.1, from coordinate 90,244 downwards.
AAACAGACTGGCTGTGTGAGCTATATGTTGAATTGGGTGCTGATGGTTATTTGTCTTCTCATGTCTGAAACACCATTCCCTCCCATGGGGATGATGTGAGACGATCTTGTGTATAATGTGTTGCTTTTATTGGACCAGTGGCTTAGCAGAGTGGTTTAGCCAAGTGGGAAATCCAAACAGAGATAGAGTAGGAAGAGTCAAGGAGATGCCATGTAGCTCCTGAAGGAGAAGGACATGGGAACCTTACCGGTAGGCCACAACCTCGTGGTGATACAAGCATAATAGAAATGGGTTAATTTAAGATAGAAGAATAGCTAGGAATATGCCTAAGCCATTGGCCAAAACAGCTTTATTTATTCATCAACCAATAAAGCAACACATATACAGGGCATCCCCTATGTCATGGGGATGTCAGGGATTGTCATATCCCACAAAAGGGGTATAAACCAACCTTTGGAAACTCGGGTACCGAGACCTTTTCCTGCAGGAAAAAAGCCAGAGGGAGACTTATTTGCCCTTGGATAAATAGCCTGACTCCAGGGACCAAAGTTCTTATTGACATAGCCTCTTCCCAGTGTTTACCAAGAGAGTGAGGAGAAGTCATCTACGGCTCACTCCTTAAGTAAGCCAGAGTTGGCACTTTTGGGGGGTGGGGGGGAACGACTGGTTTTTCAAGACAGGGTTTCTCTGTAGTTTTGGAGGCTGTCCTGGAACTAGCTTTTATAGACCAGACTGGCCTGGAACTCAAGGGGTCCGCCTGCCTCTACCTCTTGAGTGCTGGGATTAAAGGCGTGTGCTACCACCGCCCGGCTTAGGGCACTCTTCAAGTTACAGTAGCACTGGAGTTGATAACTTTTTTTAAAAAAAATTGATTTCTATGTGTGATAGAGGTGTGTGTGAGCATGTTACAAGTTTATGGGTGGAGGCAAGAGTTGACTCCTTTTTGTGGGTTGCAGAGATTGAACTCAGGTCACCAGGCTTACACAGTAAGCACTTTTACCTTCTGAACCAGCTCATTGGCACAGAGTTGATATTTCTGGAGGTTATTGCAAATAATACCTTTGTCTCAATATTACCATAATCCTGGCTGGCCCTTCCCAGCTTCTTGCTCTACATTGGGAACCCCTATTGATAAAAGACTGGAGAAAGGGGATAAGGATAAAGGCCCACTCCTACCCCTGACCTCAATAGTTTCCTTTTTGTGAGGAGATAACCTGGGCTCCTGTGACACTCCGCCCTCCAGGTGTGCTTCCTGCCTGTTGTTTCATTTGCATTCTTGTTTGCATGCATTTTCTACACGATGCCCTACTTTGTACTTTCACCTCATGGGCTTGAAATAGCTCCAGTTTTCACTTGGTGCAGTAGAAAGCACTGGACTATGGTAGTCATGACACCTAGATCCTGTTCTGGTTCTGATACTACCTGGTTAAATAGCCTTCAGCAAATCACTAACTCCTTTGCATATCCCTGTTACAGTATACGGTGGGTTTGAGTCTTATTCAATTCTTGGAGTTTAAAGGATGAAATGAGGATGTATATGTGAAAGCACTTTGGAAAACATCAGGATACATTTTCTTATGCCTTTAGGACAGGCAGCACAGCACAAAGGCTTGAATTTTGCCTCCCGTATTTGTTAGCAGTTCACCTCTCTGAGCCCATTTCCCCATTTAGAGGATTGGAACAAATTTCTACCTCAGAAGATTGTGTGAGGATAAATGCATCAGGTATTTAAAGTACTCAGCAACATATGGAATGCTTTTGGCACTCAGCAAATAATTATATAGGTCTCTCTCTGCTCACTTTCTGAGGCTACTTCTTCATTTATAAGATGGGAATAAATTCTACCAAGTTGCAAAATGCTTTTTTCCCTATAAGATTTCTAAGGCTGTGTGTGCCGTAGTTCTAGCTACTCAGAAGGCTGAGGCAGCAGGATAACTTAGGCCAGGAGTTCAAGACTGGGTTGTGGACAAATGAGATGATGTCTCTAAAATGGGGGAAGGCCTCTTAATTTTCCCACTGAGTGGTTGAAGTGAATATCATTACTGCCTATTATAATTGATAGCCTAAATCTCCAAGAAGTTAACGTAAGCTAGAACTCAAGCCTTCTGAATCTGTTTTTTGGTTTGTTTTTTTTCTTCTTCCTATTGGTTCATAAATATCTAAATTAAAAAAACGAAAGAAATTGTTGAAACTAACCTTTTGCTTATTTCTTTCAAGTCAACGTTGGTGAGGACTGTCCTGTATTCGATGGCTTGTTTGAGTTCTGTCAGCTGTCTACTGGTGGCTCTGTAGGTAAGGAAACAAAATCAGTTCCTAGACTGTTACAGTGAGATCTGCCTTGTAGATGAAACCCTTGAGTGCTGACCTATGGCCACAAAGGTGGTGCTGTGGGTTTTTACTTTAAATATTTGACACAGTGCTGATGGGTGTTCTTAACTCCCTTCTCCAGCCAGGAGAGGTTATGTACAGGAATCCTCTGCAGGCCTTAAGGGGTTCTGAAGACACTGTATATAAAAGCAGTTTTTGAACCACAAAGTTCTGTAAACAAAAGATCAACATCTGTGTCTTATGAAGAAGTGAGGTCATGGGGGCTGGAGAGATGGCTCAGAGGTTAAGAGCACTGACTGCTCTTCCGGAGGTCCTGAGTTCAATTCCCAGCAACCCATGGTGGCTCACAACCATCTGTAATGAGGTCTTGTGCCCTCTTCTGGCCTGCAGGCATACAAGGAGGCTGAACACTGTGTACACAATAAATAAATAAATCTTTAAAAAAAAAAAAAGTGAGGTCATTAACATCTGGTCTCATAATATTCCTCACAGTTCATTTCCGCAGTGACTTCTGGGTTACCTTAGTGTTGCCCTAAACATGCAAATGCAGTCGTGCATGATTTAAGGATGGGGACGTGTTTTTGAGAAATGTGTTGTAAAACAGTTTTGTCGTATAAATATTACTGTATAGACACATTTAGATGGTGTGGCCTCTTACATATCTAGGCTATGTATTAGAAATATAGTATAGGGTCTCAGGACCTTGATGAATAATAGAATAATGTGAGATTAAACAGGTATCAGAAAGAAATACAGAGTAATGGCACAGTATTTAAGAATACTTACTATTCTTGCACAGGGGTTTGGTTACCAGACCCTATATAGTGGTTCACAACTGTAACTCCAGTTTCAGGGTGTCCAGTGCGCTATACTCATTTGTGAGAGCACCAGGCACTAAGGGTGCACATAACATCCATGTCGGCATGCATATACATTCATGCAGGCAAAACACTCATACAACAGTAAACACAACGGGGCTGGAGAGATGGCTCAGTGGTTAAGAGCATTGCCTGCTCTTCCAAAGGTCCTGAGTTCAATTCCCAGCACCCACATGGTGGCTCACAACCATCTGTAATGAGGTCTGGTGCCCTCTTCTGGCCTTCAGGGATACACACAGACAGAATATTGTATACATAATAAATAAATATTTTTAAAAAAACAGTAGACACAACATACATGTGTACTGAAACACTGTTTTAGTGTTTTGTTTTGTTTTGTTTTTTAGACAGGGTCAGTATGTATCCCTGACATACTTGGAACTACTAAGTAGACCAGGCTGGCTTCAAACTTGGGAGGCAGAGGCAGGTGGATCTCTGTGAGCTCAAGGCCAACCTGGTCTACAGAGCTAGTTCCAAGACAGCTAGGGCTGCACAGAGAAACCCTTTGTTGAAAAACTAAAACAAAAACATTTATTATTCCCTATTGAAATGAGAAGTGGGTGACTAGTGAATTTTATAGTCTGCATTGTATGATAAACTACTCTCTCTTAGTTCATGGGGGAAGGGGAATGGTGTAGTAACAGACTTGTGTTCTCTTTCTGTGCCCAGCAAGTGCTGTGAAACTTAATAAGCAGCAGACTGACATCGCTGTGAACTGGGCTGGGGGTCTGCATCACGCAAAGAAGTCTGAAGCATCTGGTTTCTGTTACGTCAATGATATCGTCTTGGCCATCCTGGAACTGCTAAAGTATGCCTGCCTGGCCTTGTGTCTTGGAGGAGCATCTTAGGCCAGGTTCCCACTTTCCTCTCCCCTGGGCTTGCCTCCCTAGTTTGCTTTTCTTATGGTGTGCTGGCTAGGATATGTTCCATGAGTGTCTCTAGCCACCCTCTCCTTGACGGGGTCTTGGTTTGATCTGAGCCCACGGCAAGATCTGGGGCAGGTGCTGCTCAGATCCCGCCTCCAGAGTGTCCTTGTGTGACTGGAGTTGACCCTGGCTGTAGAGTAGGAAGATCGGACATGGTCGGCTTGGTCAGGCCTCTGGAGACACCGGGCCGCTCTTCCACCTTCCTTCAGCCAGTTTCCACGTCTCTGGTGCTTAGAGATACCTGAGGGAGGCAGCTAGCCCGGTAAGCTGGGACCTGGCGCCCTTGGCGCGTCCCATCCTCAAAGAGCCCCAGACCTCTGACCACCTTTTGATCCTAGGTATCACCAGAGGGTGCTGTATATTGACATTGATATTCATCATGGCGATGGTGTGGAAGAGGCCTTCTATACCACAGACCGGGTCATGACCGTGTCCTTTCATAAATATGGAGAGTACTTCCCAGGAACTGGGGACCTACGGGTGAGAACTCCCTCAAGACCAACCGCCTCACCTTCAGCTCTAACGGTCCTGTCCTGTGCCATTCAGAATACCATACTATCATCTGAGGCACCTAGACAATCTCTTTCATTCTTTATTCTGGAAGAGGGATATTGGGACACAAGGAGTCAGTGGTTCATTGTTCCCCCTCCTCACCATAGCTCAGTTGAGTCACTATTATGTCACTTAAGCTTGAATTTGGAGTGAGGGATTAGGGGTACTGGGAGTCATCTCAGGGTTCTATTTTTAGGTCTATTTTTAGGTCCCCTTCCCCTTTAGCCATATAACTGAAAGCAGTGGACTCTGTAGAACACTGCATGGAAGCCTGACTCTGACGTTAATGTACTTGTGCCCTTCCCAAGTCTGTCAGCATGAATACAGTGAGAGCTCTGCCCTGCCAGTCACCCTTAGGTAGGAAAATGGTAACAACAGTGAACATTAAAATAAGAAGCTTTCTTCTCTTACTGTTGCCATTCACAGCTTCCTAGAAAGAGTAAAAGTAGAGAGGAGCATATAGTCAAGCTCTGGGCAGAGTTGTTGGGGTAGGTTTTACTTGTGTGACCCACCAGAAATCTTGTACTGTGGATGTGTAGGTTCAGGAATATTAGAGGTGTGAGTTGGTCTTGCTCTGGCCTTGCCCATCTCATGGGCTCATTTGTCTCTCATAGAACCACTGTCTCTTTCCTTAGCCTTCCAACCCCTTCTATTTGTCTTTCCATTTTATTTTAATGTTCCTTCTGATTAGGATATCGGGGCTGGCAAAGGCAAGTACTACGCTGTTAACTACCCCCTCCGAGATGGGATCGATGACGAGTCCTATGAAGCCATTTTCAAGCCAGTAAGTGCCCAAGTCACCTCTCAGGCTACTCTGCGAAGGTGGTAGCAAAGCACCCACCATAGCCAAGACATTGTTCCTCAGTGAGTCTAGCCTTTGCTTAGAACTGTAACATGTAAGGCACAATCTTTGTGGGAGGTAAACAATATGTACCCAACAGTTTGTGGTCAATTGTTGTGTGCCAAAACTTCCTGGGGAGACATAACAGGTCTATTCATCCCAGATAAGAAACCCATGACAAACCAAAGTACAGACACCACCAAAGTCCAACTTGATGAATCAATAGGTTTGTTGGGGTTACTTATAGGAGTATTGGTAAGGGGTTGCTTACAGGAATAAAAATGACTCAGACACCAAAGCCGACCCAGCATTGGTGACGGGTTTACAAAAGCTGGGAACCTGAAGCACACTGCACAGCCTCAGGCAGCTCAGCAGGGTGTCCTTTCCAGGTACTTGTCTAAATCTTTTCCAGACAGCTCAGCTGGTTTCTGTTTCTTCCAGGCAACTGGTCTGGTCTGAGAACCTCTTTGCAGCTTTTACTGCTGACTCTGACAGGGAGTGGTCCCAATTTCAGGGATTTCGTAAAGCAATTTTGAGTCCTTTACCTTCCTTTCCTGTTAAGGAGCTTCCCTGTAGGATGGAATCAGAGACTGTTACACAACACTTATGTTTTTCTTTTCTTCCTTTTCTTTTGGCCGGGGTTGGAGTTTCAAGACAGGGTTTCTCTGTGTAACAACCTTGGATGTCCTGGAACTCCTTTTACAGACCATGCTGGCCTCAAACTCAGAGATCCACCTGCCTCTACCTCCCAAGTGCACCATCACAGTCCAGATACTTATTTTTAAATTGAGGAGGTACCTATTGAAGGAAGGAGGTGAAGACTAAAGGGGTGGCATTGGACAAAAGGAGTATCTGCAACATAGAGGTGGTTAGCATGAGTATGGAGTGAGATGCAGGCTGTGTTAATGTGTCGGGGAGGAATGGAAGGAGCTGGTAGGAAGTGGATGTTGGAGCTTTAAAAATCTTTGCATGTCAGGATCTGTATATCAAAGGGACCTTGAATGACATGTTGAAGTATTATATTTTATAAACAGGCCAAGCCGTGGTGGTGCCCAGCCTCCCAGCACTTGTGGTAGAGACAGGCAGATCTCTATGAGTTCAAGGCCAGCCTGGTCTACAGAGCAAGTTCTAGGGCAGGTTGCAGAGCTACACAGAGAAACCCTGTCTCAAAAAAACCAACCAACAAACAAAAATTAATAAACTTTTAATGCAACTATTTAGTGTTAGTCATGTGGTCACTTAGACAAGTACGTGTTTTGTACTTAGTAGTAAAGATGACAGAAGCTTCAGTTTCAGGCTTCTGAGTGAAATATGCTTAGGTTTGAGAATAAAATATACAAAAATAAAATGGCTCCATATAAGGCTTAAATCTGTAGGGCCACATGAGGAGAGCAGATGCAGCTAGAGGTTGTGAAGCTTCCAGAAGGAACAGCTTGGGAGCTTGGTAGTGAAGAAAGGTAGATTAGGGAGTCGAGGGGGAGGTCATTCAAAGCTCAGTGAGAGCTGTATCTTTACAGATGTGTTCAAATTGGAAAACTCTTGTCTGCCACACACCACGCAGTATGAGGGAAGTGAAAAGGAAGAAAGTGCTGTACCAGTCAGGGTTTCTGTTTGTTTTGTTTTTTTATATCAAGATGTATCTTTTTAGGTCATGTCCAAAGTAATGGAGATGTTCCAGCCTAGTGCAGTGGTCTTACAGTGTGGCTCAGATTCCCTATCTGGGGATCGGTTAGGTTGCTTCAATCTGACCATCAAAGGTGAGACCAGGTAGCACACGCGGCGCAGGTGGGCAGGGTCTACTGAGTTCCCCTGTAAACCACTGTCCCTTTTCCTTCCAAAGGGCATGCCAAGTGTGTGGAGTTTGTCAAGAGTTTCAACTTACCTATGCTGATGTTGGGAGGAGGTGGATATACCATCCGGAATGTTGCTCGGTGCTGGACTTATGAAACAGCTGTGGCCCTGGATACAGAAATCCCTAATGGTATTATTAGCTCCAGGACCAGGCTTGGCTGGGTGGGAGCTGGACCTCATGTTCCCCGTTTACAGTTTCTTTCCCATTTAGTCTCGGGATAGGCAGAGTGTAACCATCAGTTTTTCCCTATCAATTATTATTTTGATTATCAATTATTTAGATTTTGGGGATTTCTACTGCATAGGCTAGTGAATAGAGGATTGCCAAGTATTCTACACTAGGACTTAACCTTTCCCATCCTAGAGAAATACTCCACTAGTGCTGATATAAGAGAATGGTGTTATAAAGATTCTAGCCAGGTACAGTGGGTCCTAAGTGTATGTAATTCCATCCCTTGGGAAGGAAACTCAGGCCAGCCTGGCCACAGAGGGGCCCTGTCTTGAAAATGACAGAACAGAAAAAAATTAAACTTTTGTAGGTGTCCAAGTCTCACTGTCTTGGAGGCATTCTTTTCTAGGTGAGTAAATGGACCCAGAGGAAGCTCCATATGCTTCTTTCTGGGCCCTGTCTTGGCTGTGTCTTGACTCTGCTCTCCCGTGCCCCCTCAGAACTACCATACAATGACTACTTTGAATACTTTGGACCGGACTTCAAACTTCACATCAGCCCTTCCAATATGACTAACCAGAACACTAACGAATACCTCGAGAAGATCAAGTGAGTGCATTGCCAAGCTGCCTCTTAACAGGCCAGGTCTGCTCTGTCTCTAACCACAGCCCATCCCATTAACTGTAGGCAGCGGCTCTTTGAGAACTTGAGAATGCTGCCCCATGCACCTGGCGTCCAAATGCAGGCAATCCCTGAGGATGCCATCCCAGAGGAGAGTGGTGACGAGGATGAAGAAGACCCTGACAAACGCATCTCCAGTAAGACTTAGATCCAGGGGCCTGTAATGCCCTGCTCAGTAGGCAGCTCTAAACTTCACTCTTCCAAACTCTACATAACTATTAAGAATCCTTAGCTTTGCCGGGTGTTGATTTCATAGGCCTTTAATCCCAGCACTCTAAGAGGAAGAGGCAGGCGGATCTCTGAGTTCAAGGCCAGCCTGGTCCACAGAGTGAGTTCTAGGACAGCCAGAGCTAAACAGTGAAACCGTGTGTGTGTGGGGGTGTGTGATTCATAGCTTTGAGAACCCTTACCCCACCTGTCTTGGTGTCTTCTGGTGTCTTTGGAGGGCTGTCGAGGATGGAACCCAGCACCTTCTCATGTACCGGGCACCACTCTGCCACTCAGTCCCTGTGGCATTTCTTGAAGGACACTCAAAACATTTGGCATAGATCCTGAAATAGCCCCTTACTCTCATACCCATGTTTCTGTCTCCCAGTCTGCTCCTCTGACAAAAGGATTGCCTGTGAGGAAGAATTCTCCGATTCAGATGAGGAGGGAGAAGGTGGTCGCAAGAACTCTTCTAATTTCAAAAAAGCCAAAAGAGTCAAAACAGAGGATGAAAAAGAAAAAGATCCAGAAGAGAAAAAGGGTGAGTTTGCATTAGACCAGGACATGGGTCTATGTAGGGCACAGGAAAGGGTTGGCCTTTTCTGTGGGTTAACTGGGTTCCTTGAGCCTTTCAGTGGCTCCTAGAAGTAGCAAGACCGGCAAAACAATGGCTCTTGGTCTATGCTGGCTGAGCCTGCCTCTCACATACCACCCAAGTCCTTTTCCCAGCACTTTGCCCTGTTTCCCAGGGGGCTGCCTAGGCCTGTGTTCTGGCTGAAACTGGCTGGGAAACTGGTCTAACCTGTTTGTTTTCAACCAGACTCACCAGAGGACCTGGGATGGGCTTTTCTCATTTTTCTATAACCTGTGAATTGTAATGTTGAAGATGGGGTTTCAGAGTAGAAGATCTCACTGCCTGACCTGGGTCTTCGGCTTTCAACCGGCCCTTTTGCTCTTATGTTCTAGAAGTCACAGAAGAGGAAAAAACCAAGGAGGAGAAGCCAGAAGCCAAAGGGTGAGGAAGGAGCTGCTGGCCATCTCCCTGGCAGTGGAGCATCACCCCCCTGTGTCCTATCCCGGGAAGGGTAGCGAAGGCACAGGGACAGCTGGTTCAGCATACAAAGGCCCCTTTCAGGGTCTCTGCATAACTAGGAAGCCCCAGTCACCTGGGGTAGCCAGGGTCCTGTGGAAGTCATTGTAGACATCCTTCTGCTTCCAGCCCTCTAGAGAAGGCTTTCTCATGGCAGTCTGTTTTCTCCACAGGGTCAAAGAAGAGGTCAAGTTAGCCTGAGCAAGATCTGCAACTCTGGCTTCTTCCCAACCTTTCAGATTTTATATTTTCTATTCCTCTGTGTATTTATATAAAATATATTAAATATAATGTCGCCAAGGACTAGATAGGAACCAGGGACCAGAGCCTAGGGCAGTGGTGCTGGGGAACTCTTTCCAAAGACACCTTGTCCATCCTGCTCAGGTCTTAGCTTTCAACCACATAGGGTCTGAGTGGAAAGAAAACAACCAGAAGACAAGATCCTGAACTGCCAAGTGCCTGCTTTAGGAGCTCTGTTAAGATGCCCTTATTAAGCTTTCTAGAAGGGGTGACTGGGTCTTCTGGGACCCCTGATTTTCAGGCTTAGGTAAAATCAGCCACTTTTAGATCGATTCTGTTTATACCCTTCCCACTGGACTCAGGCAAGCAGATAAACACCTACTGCCCTGTCTCCCCCAACTCTGCAGGTGGAGGTGTTAGCCTAGCTTCCTTTTTGAGATATTTCCATTTTGTGAGATTCTTTGTAATAAAACAGCACATTTCTATACCATCCTGAGCGAGCTTGTTTCCTGGCAGTGTCCCTGGTTCTTAACTCTCACCTCCAGAAAGCCCCTTGAACTCACCTGGCATCTTCTGGTTGCCCCAGTCTTCTACCCCGTGCCCCAGAAGACCACTCATTAAATCACCACTAAAGGGACAACATTTATTCCTTTTCCAAATGTTACAGTAAATCCAGGTGGAAGAGAATGGTTTTAGCAGTTAGAAAAAAAAAAGTACAAATCTGGGGATTGGCCATTAAAAGTTATTTACAACGATGGGAGGGGAAAAAAAAGACAACAAAAAGTTGTTTCACATCACAGACCTTCCTCCCGCCTATCAAGTCAGAGGCGGTTGACTCACAAGCTGGAGGTCTGAACTTGAGTAAGACAGTTATAAAACCCAGACAGGGGCAATGTCCTCCCCAGCCCAGGTGCCACCAGGCACAGCACAAGAGACTAAAAAACTCAACGGGAAAGGCTGGACACTCGGGGTTTTGGAGTATAAGCCCCCACTTCTGGCTCAGGGGCTTCGGAAGTAGAATAAACAAAACATACTTGGAAAAGAATTGGGAGAAAAGCCAGCAATTGCCTTCTGCAGGGGTGGGGCCTGGGTAGGAGGTAGGGACAGGAGCATTTCACATCACTAACCTAACTTGGGAAACCGTAAGGGACCATCTTCAACTGGCCTTAAGAGTAAGACCAGATGGCTGATGGGAGAATCCACAGGAGGGAGGGGACGTGGCTGGGAGGGGGCAACAAGCCCCTTCCTTTCTGGGCACAGGAAGGCAGCCAGGGCACCAGGTCCAGGCAGTGACCTCACAAGGACAGCACAGTTTTTGCAGCTTAGGAGATCACCCACCTGCCCCCACCCAGCTACTCATTCTGCTCAGCGCTGGCTGATGCAGGGCCACTCTCGGGCCCCGAGGGAGTGGATGGCTCGGCAGCCTGGGGCCCTGCCTCCTCTTCCGTGTCTCCTCCCTTGGAGGCTGCACTAGCCTCTGCCCCCTTGGCCTGGGGCTCTTGGCTTTCAGGGGTGGCGGCGGCCTTCCCTTCTTGGGCAGTGCCCTCTTCACTGCAGGCGCTGATCTCCCCCTGCTCTTGCTCTTCCTCTGTTGGTGAGGAGGCCGAAGAATCACCCCCACCCTCCTTCCGATTTCTCTTGAAGGACAGGCCACTCAATTTGAAAGGCTTCTTGAAAGAGAATTTCTTCTTCTTCTTGGGGGTCTCCTTGGGGGCGACCTCCCCCTTGGCCTCAGCTTCCTGGCTAGGGGGCGCTGGCTCGATGGCGTCGCCAGTAGCCCCAGCTGCCTCATCTGTTCCGTTCACGGGTGGTGACTCCCCTTCACCCTTGGGGGTTAAGTCTCCATTGCTTTTCACATGGCCATTCTCCTGCGGGGCAGAGGAGACAGCAGTGAGGGCCGGGGCCTTTCTCTCCCTCCCACAGCCCGCTTCTGGCCCCTTGCAGGCGACGGAAGCTACCACCGGGGTCTGCACTAACCCAAGTCTGGCTTTGGCCTCACTCCCATCCAACATCGCCCTCGCCCCTCACAGGCGCGCTGGACCGGTCACAGCCAGCAGGAGGCGCTGGGGTACGGGCCCCCACCCCCCTCCCAGGGGTGCGCTCTCTATTTTCCGCGCGGAACCTCACCGTGCCCGAATCCCGGGCTGGTAAGCCTTGCCCGGAGCTATAGGGCGGGAAGCAGTCCCGGGGCGCTGCCTCCCTGCACCTGGACGGCCTATTTTCCCAGGCTCCCGCTTTGTGTGAACAGCCCCCACCCACCCCAGAGTCTCCCCACATCTCTGCTCCCCGCCGTTTCAAAAGCCACCGCGGGCCGCCGAGGTCCGGGCTGCAGATGGGGCGCCCTGGGGGCCCAGCACCGGTCTCGCGGCCTCGAACGCCCCCTTGGCGCGGCCTAGCAGCGCCTTTGTTTCACGCGCGGCCTTCGGGGCGGCCTGGGGGCAGCGCCCGCGGTCCGGGCACGAACAAAGAAGGCGGCGAGCCCGGCCGGCGCCCCCTCCCGCCCCTCCCCTCGTTCGCCCGCGGGGGCTGCGGCGCCGAGAACAAAGGGACCGGGCGGGGGAGGGGGCGCCGCGTGTCCCGGGCCGGACAAAGCGCGCGGCCCCGGCCCTGGGCCCCAGAGGGGGCGAGGCGCGCGGGTAGGGGACCGGGGCCCGCCGCGCCGAGCGCACCCACCTGTCCGTTGGCCTTCGCAGGGGAAGCGCCTGCTGCCTCCTCGGCGGTCACGTCGCCCCGGGGAGCCTTGGAGCTCTGGCTGCCCATGATGGGGGTCTGTTGGGGGCGCCGGGAGCCGCCCCGCGCTGGCGCCGCAGGGGATAGTTCGGCTGGGACGGCCGGGCGGGCGGAGGGGTGGGGCTGCGTCCGAGGGGGAGGGGTACGGGGGCAAAGCGCGCTGCACCCCCGCTCCGCAGCCGACTTGCTAGCTGCGCCCGCCGCCGCTGCGCTCCGCGCCAGAATGCCGCCCGCCGCCCGCCGAGCCGCCTATATGTATGCGCCCGGGGCTCGGGGCGGGGCCGGACATTTAAATGAGCACCCAATCGGGGGCGGAGGCGGGGTCGAGCCCGGGCCCCTCTCGTGCAGTGGGCAAAGCCAGCCGTCTGGTTCCCCCATCACAAGGCATTACTAGGGACAGGTAGGGTTCGGTGTGGGAAGGAGAGCTTCCCGCCGGGAGATGGACCGGGAGGGGACCGTCGAGGAAGAAGCACTCAGTCATCCCTTGCTCACACCGCCTCACTTTCAGCCCTAGTCCTGCTCCACAGGGGAGAGGCCCCCATTCACTGGCTCTACTCTGGCTCCTTGAACTCTTCTTGGAAGGGCTCACATGTCCAAACTCGTCAGACGACTGGTCCTGAGTTATGCTCTAGAAATTTGTCCAAACTCCCGCAGCACCCCACACCCTCCCATCCTCTGAGTTCGACGCCCCCTCGGGCCAGGAGTCACATTCCTACCAGTCTACTGCAAACAACCTGGGGGTCTGACCTAACTTGGGGTCCCTCTGGCCGGAGTGGTGAGATCCTACAGTCTCTCCGTTTGTTGGTGGCCAGTTTTCATTACCAAGTCCATGGCAGGGGTTGCAGGGGTGTGGGGGGGGGCAGGGGTTGCAGGGGTGTGTGTGTGTGTGTGTGTGTGTGTGTGTGTGTGTGTGTGTGTGTCTCCGTTTGTGTCTGTGTATCTTTATCCCACTTTGAAGCAAAAGACCCTGAGGCTCAGAGGCGGTTGACATATAGCTGATTTAGGCCTGATTTCCCCTCCTCTCATATGCCTGGCTTCCCCATACAGGTAACATTATGCCAGTGAGACTCTACAGACTGCAAACGCCAGCCAGTTCCCTAAAGCGAGGGAAGACATTTGGACTTCCTCCACATCTGTGACACAGCATTAGGGATAACCCCTCAAAACCCACCCTGTTTGGAGACCTTGGTCCTTTTCTGTTTCCTTCTTTGGCCCAAGTGGGCCAGTGAGAACCCCAGAGTTCTTGGTTGGGCCCAGATATGTGTTCCTGTATGGACAGCTACTTCCTCTTGTCCCCTAGTGGGACAGGAATGGGGGCTGGAGGATGTTGCAAAAGCAGGCTGTGTCTTGAACTGCTCAGCATGTCCTTCCCTTCTAGGGGAGGCCTCCTGCAAGGCTAGAAACTTGAGCGGTATGGAGACACTCCAGTGCCCAAGAAATCAGGGAACTCCCCACAGATGTGACCATAGAGGGGTGATGTGGCATCTGCATTCTGTGCTTACTCCTGTGTCCTTCAATCCCACCCTGACTCTGACACTCCTGGGCTAGCCTCTCATTTTACTCCCGGTTCAGGATAGGAGAGTGGCATGCCTGGGGACATACAGCAGCTACCAATAGCTAAGGGTGAAAAACCCCTGAATAATTTCTTATTGAGAACTGGGCTATCCGATGAGGGTGAGAGGCAAGAAGAATTATTTGGGGACAGGGAAGGGCACTCACAACACAGTGGCTCCACCTGTTAGCGCTAAGGGATGGACGTCCTGACATGCTCTCTGTCTCCGCCACAATAGGAGACCCACAGTGCTGCCAGGCGCTGCCTGGACTGCCTAGCAGGATTCAGAGAGTGTGTGTGAGTCCCGGAGGGGCTGGACTCAGAGGTCAGGAGTAGATCTCCGGGCTCCTGCTTTCCAGGCACTGCCTGGCAGAGAGAGAGACAAGTCTCTGGGAAGATTCCAGAAGGAAGAGCATGAGGGCTAGACCATCCTGAGCGCCCAGATCCCCTAAGAGCCTGGTTCACAGGGCAGCTTCTGTATCTTCACCAAACACCCCAGGAGGCTGAGGAGGGGGTGCCAGGCCCTCAGCAAATGGAGGTCCTGGCAGAACCTAACTTCTGGAAAAGGGAAGATGCTGGGACTTTGGAGGCCACATCCAGCAGCCCCCATGGCCTCCTGTCCACACTGTGGCTCCTTTCTCCCCAGCTGCTGCCAACTCAGACAATGCTCCCATTGTTCCGAGACTCCCAGAATCTGCGTGCAACTGTGTGTCTGTTCGCTGTGTGTGACTTTGTATGGCTTTGTGACCGTGTGTGTGTGACTTTGTGAGACCCTAGGTGGGTGCATTTGTCGTTGGGTGAGTCTGCAGCTCTGTTTGATTCTGGGTATTCAAGAGTTAAGAGAGCTTTGGTGACAGCTGGCGACTCTGAGACTTTCTGTGTGGATGCTTGGCCTTCCTTGAGACTGTGCTGTTGACTCTGAATGTGATGGGTCTGTGCTGAGTGTGTGTGGCTGAGGGAGATCTGTAAGTGCAGAGACTGAAAAGTACCCCCCCTTTTTTTTCCAGATACAAGGTTTCTCTGTGTAACACTCCTGGCTGTCCTGGAACTTGCTTTGTAGACCAAGCTGGTCTCGAACTGAGAGATTCTCCTGCCTCTGCCTCTGGAGTGCTGGGATTAACCTTGTGTGCCACCACACCGGGCCAAGAGTGACTATTTTGTGAACCATCCCAGGGGGCTTGTGCACCTCTGTGGGCCACTGAGACTACAGTGGACTGTCCAGGTCCACTTGCTATAACCTGGAGGTGTCCCTTGAGTAGAGAAAACCTCAACTAAAGAACTGCCCACATCAGCCTGGCCTGAGAGGGTCTCTGGATTACTTGTAGAAGGGCCCAGGCAGCTGTGAGCAGTATCATGCCTTAGTAGGTCTTGAGTTGTGTAAGAAAGCTAAGGGGGCTGGAGAGATGGCTCAGTGGTTGGGATGGGTAGGGACATGAAACTGTCATAACTAGAGATCTATGCATTGACATCTCCATCTGTCCCCGTTCTCGTAAGAGACCCTTGCCATGGGAAATGACCCCCCCTGGCAGGAGCCCGGGACCTGCACAGAGGGCAGGCCTATCAAAGGGCAGAAGAAAGAAGAGGATGTTCTCTCTAAAGAAAGAATAGGGCCGAGTGGTGGAGACATAAGCCTTTAATCCCAGCACTGGGAGCTAGAGAGGTGGCTCAGTGGTTAAAAGCACTCGCTGCTCTTCCAAAGGACCAGGGTTCAATTCCCAGGCAGCTCAAAATTGTAACTTCAGTTCCAGGGGTTCTGACACCCTTACACATATATAAAGGCAAAAGACCAATTCACATAAAGTAAATAAACAAAAACTTTAATCCCAGCACTTGGGAGGCAGAGGCAGTCAGACTCTCTGATTTCAAGCCCAGCCTGATCCACAGAGTGAGTTCCAGGACAGCCAGAGCTGCATAATGCGAAACTGTGCTGAAATAAACAAATGAATAAAAGGAACTCTGAGGGCCTTGGTTCAATCCCCAGCACCCACATGGTGGTTCACAACTGTCTGTAACTCCAGTTCTAGGGAGTCAGATGCCCTCTTCTGGACTTTGTTGGTACACACAGACAAGCAGGCAAAACACCCAGACTCCTAAACATTAAATTAAAAAGAAAATTTAAAAAGGCACCCTCGCTGGACGTAGTGGCTCACACCTTTAATCCCAGCACCCAGGAGACAGAGTTCAAGGTCAGCCTGGTCTACAAAGCTAGTTTCGGGACAACAGTCAGGGCAGTTACAGGAAAACCCTATCTCGAAACAAACAAAAGGCACCCTCTAGCAGGCCTGAGAGTAGATGCCAGGGAGCTTTCTAGAGGTAAAAATAGCAGAAGCCTTGGGATAGGAGGAGACATCCGAGGGGGCCTGATTCTCCTAGAGGCTCTAGGGAGTCCTACTTGGCACTGTCCAGTTTTCAGCTCCAGGGTTTGAATCTCCTGAAGCATCTGTCTGACTAGAAACCTCAGATCTGGTCTGGACCAGTCTCTCGCTTGACTTCATTGCTCATTTTGGCCTCAATTTGTTACACTGTGAGAAAGTGAGCCCTTAATCCATACTCATGAAGACTAACCAGAATCACCCCTGCTCACACTAGAGTTAGGTGTTGAGCCACAGGGTCCCTGCTCACAGGTGTCTTCTATCTAGTTGAAGAGACCTTCAGTGACTTAAGGAAGGCAAGAGAGAGATTCAAGGTTAGATGAGGCCTGTGGGCCTTGTGGAGGAGGCGCAGATTGGAAGCAGTGAATTTTCTCTGTAGGAGGGGTGGAAGGAAGGGCCCAGCCTGGGACAAGTCTGGGAGACAGGATCCTAGGCTACAGAGAACGAGTGTAGAGACAATGGGGGGGGAGGGTGATGCTGCCCCCTCCTTTCCTATTTTGGATGAGAGCCAGTGAAACATCCATTGACTGAGGCTGCGCACCGGAGAGTTCAGGGAGTTGTTGAATCTTGCCTTGCTGAGTCCGAGGGGCTCAGGGAAGTCCAGGAAGACGTCAGGAGACCACCAGAACTTGACTTGCTTCTGTACATAGATTCACATATTTCCTGAGCCAAAGGCTAGTGACCTAAGAGGGACAACAGGCAGGTTTTTATGGCAGAACTAACCCCCACTCCTCGGGAAATCTGGGCCTCTGGTTTCTGCTGTGCATGAGGTCATCCAGGAAGTACCCAGGCTTCGGAGCACTGCTGGGCGGGGTAGGCAGCAGGGGAGGGCCTGGGAAGAAGCTAACTGCCTGAAACAAGAACTTCCAGGGTATAGAGTGAAGGAAATCCCTGAACACGGGAGAGATCTTCAGCGAGCCAGGCAGGACTGACAGATGGTAACGCTGGTGGCTTATGGTGTTGGCTGAGTACATTATCCCAGGACCCCAGAGGTACAGCCCATTGACAGAGGAAGGAAGCTGAAGCCCGGTGTTGGAGCTTTGATAGGAGTTTTAACTACAACAAAGGCCAACACCAGGGAGGGAAAAAAGCGTTTCCAGAAGCCCAGAGCGCAAAGGCACCAGGTGCTAGGTTCAGCTGGAGGCAGCCAGAAAAAACACTTCAGGTAGACAGGGCTTGGCAAAGGGAAGTCCATCGACGAGAGGGCCAAGACCCTCAAATCCTGGCTTCTGGACCCCGGGTTGCTTTTCATGAGCCTGGGCTCTCTGGGCTCAACTGTCAGCAGGAATCAGTCCTGTGATCCGCCTGTCAATTCTAGGCCTTGAGCCTATGTATTCTGGGCCACCTCAAGGGAGGCCTGAAAATTCCCTTCCAGAATTTTAGGCTGTCCTGAACGTTTGTTTTTCCTCCCCCGTCTTTTCCTCTGAAGTGTATTTGTGAGGGTTTGGGGGGGGTGTTACTGGTGCCAGGGCAGGGTTGATGGCACAGAAGTTGGTTGGATGGGCACATTCTCTGCCCAGTTGAGTTCTGTGGGGCTCAGTTGCCCTGATAGCAGAGGCTCGTGCTCCTGGCTCAATTCCCCAAGCTTGATGAGGTCACCAGAAACTCAACCCAGTTATCTAGGCTGTGGCGAGCCTGCCCTTGCCCGGACTCCCTCCCTTTTCATGACTTTTAGTTTCTTTTCAACTCCTGGGCACCTCTGAGGAAAGACTCTCCGGACAGTGAAATTTGGATTGCTTATAACTTTCCAGCCAAAATCCCCCATGAAGGGGAAGTCCCTCTACCAGGGAAACTGAAAGTCCCAGTCCATCTCCAATCACACCCTTTCCTCCACATAACCTCCCTGTCAGCCTTTCCCTCTTTCTCCCTGTCAGCCTCTCCCCCAGGGTGATCTAAACCAGCTACCTTCCAGTTCTGTAACCAGAGGCAAGGTCCCTCCCCTAAGACCTGCTCTGCTATCTCTCTCAGATGAGGACTTTGGGAGCCATTGAGGCTGCCATACAGTGTGGTGTGGAGGTGATGGCAACGTCTGTCGTCACCAGGTAGCTTTAGGATCTCTGAGCCAAGCCTAAGCATCCACATTTATAAAAAGGGACTCGTCACGGTACATACCCTCTAGGGCTATTTATTGTGAGTTGAACGAGCTAGGGGCTTTAAGGGAAGCCTAGAACCCCTGCACCTGAGGCTACAGCTCCTGGGGGCATTCAGGAATGAGTTCTTCTGAGAGACCCACAAGCTTCAACTCCACAGCTATTCATTCCCTTAGAGTGCTAAACTTCCTGCCACCTCAGGGCGTTTGAACACGCCCCTTCCCTCCACAGAGAAAACCTCAGGCTCTGACTGACTTTACCCTCTTCTACAGGGTTTCTCTGTGAAACAATCCTGGCTGTCCTGGAACTCACTTTGTAGACCAAGCTGGCCTTGAACTCACAGAGCTCCACCTGTGCACCACCACTCCCTGATCAAAGCATTGCCCAGGAACTTTCTAGATTCACCAACATTCTAGGGGAAAGAATGACTCCATGATTCTGGGCTTTAGGGCTTCTGCTCAGCGCTTTTCACACAGGAAACAGGGTTAAGACGTTGCCCAGCTCAACTCGGCTTTGTCTTTTCTTTACCTTTCTTTAGCTACGGCTCTGAGGGAGATTTGCTTTCTCCTGGGCCGTAGATCTCAGTGCTCTGTCTACCCTGGACTTGTTCCCCAGCTGCTCTCCACAGTTCCAGGGCCACCACCTCCAGTGCAGTTTGCTCAGCTTGTTCGTCCTTCCTTCCTTCCTTCCTTCCTTCCTTCCTTCCTTCCTTCCTTCCTTCCTTCCTTCCTTCATTTATTTTCAAGATAGGGTTTCTCTGTGCAGCCCTGGCTGTCCTGGAATTCATTTTGTAGATCAGGCTGGCCTTGATCTCACAGAGATCCACCTGCCTCTGCTGGGATTAAAGGTGTGCAACACCACCACCTGGCTAACTTTTGCTTTTTCAGTGTTGGGGATGGAGCCCATTTATCTGAGCCAGCCCAAGCCCATCCTCAAGGTATGTTTACCAGCACTGAGATATACCTCAGCCCAGCGAGATACCCCAACCCAGGGAGATACACCCCAGCCCAGCCAGCCAGACCCCCACCTGAGCTATGCCAGTATCCACTGAACTATACCCCAACCAGCTGCGTTATACCACTAATCAATTTCTGTTAAATAATTAAGAGAAAGAATGAAAGGCTTAATGAAATGTGAAATCAAACATACACCATTTGAGTCTAAACCTGGTGATGCATGCCAATAATCCCAGCAGAGGCAGGAGGATCTCTGCAGATGTGAGGCTAGCTGGCCTACATAGTAAGTTCCAGGAAAGCCAGGACTACAGAGAGAGACCCTTTCTCAAAAAAAAAAAAAAAAACCAAAACAAACAAAAAACTAAAAACATAAGCCAACCAGTCAATCAACAACCAAACAAACATGCTCTTCACTTGGCTTTGTCACTCTCAGTGGCTCTCTGTAGCTCTGCACCTAGCAATTGAGGTCGCACAATCTGGCCCCTACCACAGGCTCTGACTTCCAGCCCAGTCATGTCCCCTCTTTTTCAAGCCTTTGATCATGATCCCCTCCGCCTGATTGTTTTCTTCCTTTTTATAATTTTTTGTTTTTTGTTTTCGAGACAGGGTTTCTCTATGTAGCCGTGGCTGTCCTGGAACTCGCTCTGTAGACCAGGCTGGCCTTGAACTCACAGAGATCCGCCTGCCTCTGCCTCCTGAGTGCCGGGATCAAAGGCTGCACTGCCACTGGCCCGCATCTGATTGTTTTCCGTGCTGTGTCTTGTAAGGACAAGGGCTTACTGCAGTCCTCGAAGCCTTCCGGAGATGTAGCCAACACTGGCTCTCCTTGTGGCTGCCTGTTCACACTGTTCTCAGGGCTGAAACGAAGGGCGTAACCTTGGAGCTGAACTTGAAGATGCCCAGAGAAGTCCATGGAGAGAGCAGGCTGGCAGTTAGTGGCTGGAGAACCTGAACTGAGCAGAGATGCTCTTTTTCTCAGTTTCACCAGGGGACAAGGCCACATTTGCAGCCACCGGACACAGTGGGACCTATTATGGGCAAAGTATGACTCCAGAAGGCAGTGCAGCCGGGCGGTGGTGGCACACGCCTTTAATCCCAGCACTCGGGAGGCAGGGGCAGGCGGATCTCTGTGAGTTCGAGACCAGCCTGGTCTACAAGAGCTAGTTCCAGGACAGCCTCCAAAGCCACAGAGAAACCCTGTCTCAAAAAACCAAAAAAAAAAAAAAAAAAAAAGGGCAGTGCATGGCACCTGGAGGGATTATTGGTGGTGGCCAGTGAAGAGAGAGTGACCCTGGGACAGAGGTGTCCTCAAGACTGAAGGAAGAAGCAGTTTCTGGAAGGAATGAATGATTTATTCGCTTGCTGAATGTGTCGACAGGCCCTGGGAAAGGACAGAGGAAGAAGGCTAAGGGTGGCCCTGAGGCTTGGCCAGTGGGTAAGGTTGCGGTGCGACATAGGACAAACCTAGAGCAGAGCTGGGGGCTGTGTGTGGAAGCAGGATCGTCAGGGTCAGGATGGCTTGACGTACCTTCAGGATGTCACTAGGATCTGTGAGTTTGGAGTAAAAATTTGTATTGCAGACAGAGGAATAATCCATCCGTCCGTCTGTCTGTGTCTCCTCTCCCTTTCTCACTTGTCTATGAGAGACTGCATGGTGGTGACTGAGATCTCTGTCCCTAGCCCAGTCCTGTTCTGGGCCCAGGTGCCTTTAGAGGTCATTCTGGATGTCACCATAGGGACCTATAGGACATAGACAAACAGGCCCCAGTCAACAGAGATTAGAAGGGACAGGAAGAAGCAAGAAGCCCAGGGAAGAATCAGTTGGACTGGTCTAAAGAAAGGCAGTAGAAGCCAGTGCTTGGGAGGCAGAGGCAGGAGGGTCTCAGTGAGTTCGAGGCCAGCCTGGTCTACAGAGTGAGTTCCAGGACAGCCAGGGGCCATAACATCCAGGCTAGAGAAAGCCAGTGGGGACTGGGTGGTGACGGGTGGAGGAGACAGCCTGGGAGTCTGTTGGTCTCAGGAGTGGGGTACTGCGATTGTCAATTTAATGATGGGGTCTCACTGTGTAGTCTTGGCCAGCCTGGAACTTGCCTATTTAGACCAGACTGGCCTCAGACACACAGAGATCTGTCTGCCTCTGCCTCCTGAGTGCTAGGAATAAAGACATGTGTCACCATGCCTGCCCCCGCACTACCTGTCTTTGTCTGGTATCTTCTGACCGTGGACACTTTCGGCCACACCTTTATGGGGAGGTGTGGGTAGGACCACCACTGGCCTCAGTACCACATAGAACCTGTGTATGCGAAAGCACAGACAGGTGCCTGAAGGCTGCGGACTGAACTGATGTGCGTGGACCATGGCCCTCCCCTACTTTAAACCTGTTTGTGGCTCTCAGTTTCCTCAAGCATGTCCAACCCCATGTTCTCTACAACTCTGACCCTCAGCTGACCTTAGCTGGCAAGCAAACCTAGTGGCAGATCTGCTGGCCCCTTACAGAGATGAACCTTTTGGCTCACAACTGCTCAATCTGTCCTCCTTCACTTTGACCTCCTGCCTAGAATGCTGCTCTCTGTGCTCACCCCCTCCCCTCCGCAACGCCCCTGGAGCCTTCCTGACTCTTCAGAGAATCCACTATGCCCCTCCTGAGACCCTTCGCCCAGCTGGCCTGTGTTTCTGGCATGAGTTCAGCCTGTTCTGATAGGGTATACACACAGATGAGACAAGACGGATGGGTAGACCCCCCCCCAACACACAAAGTGGAGACAGCTCAAGGGAAACACAAGCTGTTAAACTGGGGCATGTAGTGCAGAAACTCAAGAGTCCCTGGGAGGGGGGAGGGAGGGAGGAGGTGGGTAATTATCATAGCGAGGGGACACCCGATGTGCGATGCTCCCAGGCCACCTTTGTTCATCTTTGGCTTGACACAGGTCTGCCTCAGGATCATTAGGCAAGCAGCCTGAAGTCTGTATCCCCAGATTCCTAGAAAACAAACACCTGCGATACTCCTCTGGCTCTGCAAGGCACGGGGAGTCTCGTTGAGCATTCCAGGCGACCGGAGCTCCAACAGCCCTGCCAGAGATGGGCTGCTGTCTTTGGATGAGTCATTTAGTATCTGTGGGCCTCAGGCTCTTCATCTGAGGACCGCTTAGGTGTTGATGGTTCCATCTACAGGTGGAAACGATGCTTAGAGTAGAAAGCAGTGAAGAAACGAAACCAAAGCTCAGGTGTCTTGGCTAAGGTGTCTCAATTCAGTCATCCCTTCCCCTCTGAGTCTTGCCGAATTCCCATGCATATAGTGAGGTCTTTGGATGCAATGGATGCTTGCATGACCAATCATCTCTGTCCTTCGAGATTCATCACCTCCCAGGAGTTTAGGGCAATTGTCACTCCCCACACTTGTCAAGTCTTACCTGAACTTTCTGTCTAGCCAGAACCTACTACTGCCAAGCCAGCCCATCTCCTCCCCTTTGCCCACAAGGCAGCATGACAGGAAAGGCTAGGGTCGCCTCAGCAGGGGCTGTAATTAAACAGGACAAAGGACTTCCTTAAGGGCTGCAGGATGCTACACTTGAAAATAGTCAAGGTCCAGGGACCGATGTGCTTCTGGGAAGGGCTACTTCCAGGAAAAAGCCAGGACTCCATCTGGCTAGGCCAGTTTTCTGCTGGAGTAAATCAGTTGGGCAGTTGTCCTGGGGACCCTCTGGGGCCTGTTTAAACCCAATCCAGGTCCCCTGAGATGACAGCAGACAGAGGTAGAGCCAGGATATGGGTCACCAACCAGACACATGCTGTTGCTTCCATCTAGAACACTCCCTAAGGACTAGAAATAGCTGATACCCTCAGCCTTCTAGCTGACAGAACTTCCTGGCCAAGCGATGCACTCATTCAACACTACTGAGTCCAGTATGTGTCAGGCACTGTCTAGACCTGTGAGCAAGATAGTCCTCGCCCGACCGGCATGAAGCAGCACCTGGCTCCTCCCTGTTCTCAAACAGGACACATGTTGCTTATCTCTGATACCTTTTTATGGCCTGTTTCCCAGAGGAATGTAAACTCTAGGGGAGTAGGGACCTCAACTCTCTCACCATTGTGCCTAAGAACTCAGTGGAGAAAAAAAAAACTAGCAAGTTGCCAAAACAGGACTTATAAATGTATGAACATGGAGACCAGAGGCAGTTCAGACACACAGACTTCAGAGCTGCACAGAAATATGAAGCACAGACCAGGTGGTGGTGGTGCACGCCTTTAATCCCAGCATTCGGGAGGTAGAGGCAGATGGATCTCTGTGAGTTCGAGGCCAGCCTGGTCTACAAGGGCTAGTTCCAGGACAGCTAGGGGTGTTACACAAAGAAACCCTGTCTCAAAAAACCAAAATAAAAAAAAGCACACACAGACACACACAGGAGGATTGCCTCCACAGTATCCTTCAAGTCAACTCTGAGATGCTTTTTCTTTGCCCATTTATTTTGCCTACCAGGCCCTGGGATGAAACCACTCTCACTCTGAGGCCTACCTAGATAATAGTTGAGGATATCTTGGTCCTTAAATTCCTTATGCTGGGCACACAGCTGCCATTATGTTTGGCACTCTTATTTTTGGAGCAGGGTATCTCTATGTAGCCCTGGCATTCACACTGTAGACCAGGTAGACCTCCAACACACAGGAATTTTGTCTGCCCCTGAATCAAGGTGTGCTGGGATTAAAAACATATGACATCTCGCCGGGCTTTTTTGTTTTTAAAAAAATGTGTATATGTGTATCTGTGTGTGTGTATATCACGTATGAAGATGCCCCCAGAAGTCAGAAGAGAATGTAGGATCCATTAGAGCTAGAGTTACAAGAGGTTGTGAGCCGCAAACATGCGTACTGGGAACTAAACTCAGATCCTCTGGAGAGCCCCAGACGTGTCGCTCCAGCCTGTTACCTGTTTAGTGAATAGGCATTTCAATGTAGCCATATTTTGCCAGCTTTTAAAATAAAATGTGGCGTGCAAGTTGGCTCAAAAGGTAGGGGCATTTGCCGATAAGCTTGACGACTTAAATTCAACCCTGACTTAAATTCAACCTCCAAAATCCACATGGCGGAAGGAGAGAACTGATTCGGCAGGTTGTCCTTTGACTTCCACACACAGGACGTGGTTCACACCTCTCAAAAAAAAAAAAAAGTGACCTCTGCCTCCAGAGGGCTGGGATTAAAGTAAAGGTGAGTGCCCGGCTGAAGCTACTTTTTAAATCACGGAGGAGGCCTACAGGGGCTGGAACTTCTTTTCTGCCTCGCCCTTCCCCACCCCGGCCCCGCCCAAGTCCCGTCCCTCACCCCGCCCCGCCGGGTGCGGGGAAACCCGACGTCTTCCTAGGAACCGGTAGTTAACGCTCCTCTGCTAGAGCTTCTACCTGGAGGGGCTTGGAACTGGGCAGACAAGGTGGGGACCAGGTTGCCCGCCCACCTCCTCTAGGTCCCGCCCCCTGCTCTGGCCCCACCTCTCTACCCCCGAGGATTCGTCTTCAGCTCACGCCCCGCCCTTTCCCAAGGGCTCGAATCCCCCGAGGGGCCCCCGCTCCCAGCCCAGGCCCCGCGACTTCCTCGAGGACTCCGCCCCGTCCGGCCCCGCGTCCTTCCCCCAGAGCCCCGCCCCTCCCAGGCCACCGCTGATTTCCCCGGAGTTCCTACCGGATCCCAGGTGGGCTTCTCCGCTTGGATGCAGTAATCAGTGGCCGATGCACCGACGGCGGATGGCCCGGGCAGAGCAGCCTCTTGCGCTCGGGCCAGCGCCAGGCGACACCCGGCAAGGCGGTGGCGCTGCGGGCCCAGGCTGAGATGGGGCCCCAGAAATACACTTCTGGTCTAGGCAGTGCGGGATTGGTCACTTCGGAGTTCTCTTCTCTCACCGATCTCACCGGTCGAGATCACTGTAGTCAACCTAGAGAGACTGGGACTCTCAGGGGTATTGGATCTGGGCACCTCACTCCAACTCCCAGACTGTTGCCAGGACAGGGTGGTTTAGCCAGCAACACCCTCCCACAGTCCTCCTCGGGACAAGAGAATTCACCACGCAATGGGCAGGCTCAGCGAATAGCATGTCTTGTCCTCTTGACCCAGTGTTGGATCATTTAACAGCCGCCTAGGTGTGTGTGTGTGGGTTGGGGCTGACAGCCCACAGTTCCCCTGGGCTCACCGCTTTGGGCATCAGTTGGCAGAGGGAGCTGGGTCTGAGTTGGTCTTTGGTGGGATCTAGTCCCCACCAGCTTCTTTAACTCCCAAGATATGACCCCCAGCCCCTTAGGCCTAGGGGCTAAAGGAAGGACAGTTGGAGTGCTGAAAAGAGAGAACCCCCTCACTCCCAAGAGGCCTCCAGCTTGCGTTCCCACACCCCTGTTGCGGTGCTCACAGGGACCCACATCGCAAAGGCCTTCTCTGCCTGCGTAGTTTCACATATGAGGCTGAAGAAGAGGAAGACTCCATGATGCCTTCCTTCACCTCAGCTCTAAATCATTACAAATTCGCCATTTGTGCGAATTCACTCTTTTGGCTGAATAAGAAACTAAGGTTTGGAGAACAGTAAAAATCAAAAGGGTGAGGGGTCTGTGTGCCCTTGTCCGGTTCGAAGCCTGGTGTTCAGGGCTTTGAGCCCAGACTGGGCCCTGTTCCCTGACCTGGAGATCCTGAGGAATGTCCTGGCCTAGCTCCCTTCCCCACACTGCCAATTCGGCTATTAGTGACTCACACAGGCTTCAGGAGAGAGTGGGCAGCTGTTTGGAGCCCCCAGGGTCCAGCACAGGCCCTGACTTGCCCCTTCCCCAAACATGCAGCCATATTTAGGGATCTTTTCTTTCTCTTTGGACAGTCTCCCTCTACCAGCCCCTCCCTCCAGGATGGTTCCTTCCCATCAGTCAACAGGATCTGGGCTTGCCTATCTCCGAGAGAAAAGCAAGCCTTCCTGTTCCACTCCCTTCTCCAGCTCCCTTACAGGCCAGCATTCTTGAAGAAGAGGACTTGGCTGTGTCGCCTCTGCTGCAATCTGCTTTCCTCCCACATTCACCATTCCGTGGGAACAGCTCCTCAAGGTCATCCTCTGACCTCCTTGTTGCTAAATCCAAGGGATGCGCGGAGTCTATCTGACTTGACCCCACATCGGTGGCCTACTTGACACTCGCACAGTCAGAACCTCCTCCCACTTGAGATACTTTGGGGCCCTTGTTTTTTGGGACACTGTGCACTCCTGTTCTTGCTATCTTAGCAGCTTTTGCGGTGAGGTTCACGGTCATTGGCTTA
Organism: Ondatra zibethicus; assembly: GCA_004026605.1. Classification (NCBI taxonomy): domain Eukaryota; kingdom Metazoa; phylum Chordata; class Mammalia; order Rodentia; family Cricetidae; genus Ondatra; species Ondatra zibethicus. The sequence goes on along the minus strand of PVIU01000103.1, from coordinate 63,509 downwards.
CCCCCTCTCCCTGGCATGGGCAAGCCCTCGTCTAAGGTCTCATGCTTCCAGTGGGTGTCAGAGACCCTATTGTCTTTCCAGCTGGCTTCTGCCCAACCCCTACCTGTCTCCTGGAGGCTTCCAGGGCAGTGTGACCACGACAGCCACGCTCCTACCTCACGGCAGTCAAGTCCTCCTGTAGAAATACTTGCTTGAATCAGAAGTCTAGGCTCGCTTCTCTTCCTCCTCTTCCTCTTCCTTCTTCTCTTTTACATACTATATGTGGTGTTTTGCCTGCATGTATGTCTGTGCTCCGCTCATTTGCCTGGTACCTATGGAGGCCAGAAGAGGGTGTTGGGTCCCCTGTAACTGGGGCTGCTCTGTGGGTGCTGGACATTAAACCTGGGTCCTCTGGAAGAGCAGCCAGGGCTCTTAACCACTGAGCCAGCTCTCCAGCCCAGCATCTTAAATGAAATGTATAAAGCACAGGTGACTGGTTTTTATTTGTTTACTTATTTATCTGTTTATTTAGAGACAGGCTCTGGGGATTAACAGTGTGTACATCACTCTTATTGTTTTAAAAAGTATTTATTATCTGTGTATATGTGTGCACGTGAACATATTCTAGGGTAGAAGCCAGAGATTGACATTGGGTGTCCTGTTGTGTAGACTCTTTCTTATTCCCCTGAGACAAGAGCCCCTCACTGTCTACAAAGCCTCAGTGATTCTCAAGTTCCACTCACACCAGGGCTGGGGTTAAAGGCAGGTTAAAAAAAAATCACAGCCAGTCAGTGGTGGTGCCCTTTAATTCCAACACTCAGGAGGCAGAGGCAGGCAGATCTCCGTGAGTTCAAGGGCAGCCAGCCTGGTCTACAGAGGAGTTCCAGGACAGCCAGGTCTACACAAGAGAAATCCTGTCTCGGGAGAAAAATTAACAAAAAAGGCAGGAAGATAGCTTTGTGAGGAGCTGCCTGGTATCTGATGTGGCTGGACAAGTGACATAAAGCCACTGATGGGATTTAAGAAGGGCTGACTCCTGCGGCTGTAGACTGGGACAACGAAGCAAGAAGGAGGCGGAGAGTGGTTAGGGCCGCCAAGTGAGGAATCTGGATGGCTGGTGACAGGATCTCACTCAGAATGGTGCCGGGGTTGGAGGAAACGGGCAGGAACAGTGTGCCTCTGAGGCTCAGTCCCCAGTGGCGTGTGGGGAAGGGGCCGAGGGTGTGGCATACCATTGCTCCATGCCACCCCATCTGTCCGACCTGCTGCAGGGTCGGCCCCTTCCCGCGGCCCTCACAGTCATCTTTCTCCTTGTAGGAGCGGATGGAGGCTCAGGAAGTCAAAGACTGCTGACAAGGCTCAGTCCGGGGCATCAGCAAGGAGGAGAGAGAGGAAGCTGGGTCAGAGCCCGGATGTGATGGGCTTCAGGGACCGTGACATCTGTGGTTTCCTCAGAGCCTGGAAATTCCACTGGCACTGACTTCGTCAAGAACACACCTCCTGGGGCCTGGTCTGTGATCATCCTGGGGCCCCCCTCTAGCACTTGGTTGAGACTGTATCTGCTTGACAGATCCCAAGATGAGAAACTGTCACTGCACGCTTCCCATGGCCTGGTCCCAATGTGTGACCTGCACTTCCTGCAGCCCTTGAAGGAAGGCTTTTCCGTGGCTGTACCTCTGAAGCTTGAAGGGGTTAAGGAATCTGCTCAGAGTTCCATGGCTAGGATGAGGCCGAGCGAGGATTTGAACTGAGGGTTGACACATCAGAGCCTTGCTTTTTACCTCTAGTGCTATATTAAGCCTGTCCACCCTTCAGCTGATTGGCTCAGCAAGGGGAGGAGGCTTTGTGGGGGATTTTGCTCGTGGTTGGGGCGGCTGCCCCCCTCTCATATCAAGAGATGGGAAATAGTGCTGACGTCAATTGTTGCCATGGTGATGCAGCAACCCTTTCCCTGCCGTCTCCATGGAAACCTGGGGGGTCCATCTGTACTTCGATTCGCCCCCTTCCTTCTAAAAGGGGGTCCCTCAGGGAGGGGCCAGCTAATACGGTATCTGTGAGAGAAGTCAGAGAAGGCAGCAATTCAAATGTCTTTTTCTGGGTCCCTTGTCATTGCTCAGGCCCAGGCTAAGGCTTGGGAGCAGGGCATCTTGTACCGTAGTCTCTGGGCAGCCCTACCCTTGAGAACGAGGCATGTAGCATTACCTTTCTAACTAAGGATTTTTCTAGAAGCAGTCCCTTCCCTAGGCTCCAGATCCAATCCTCCGCAGAATGGTGACAGTATCCGTGGCTGGCTGGCTCTCTGCTGCCCCTTGAAATCAAAGGTCATACATAGTACCAGCGATTTCAGCCTTTTTCAAGGGCTGAGTCTGGCCTCCTACCTGGTATGATATAGATATGACCTTACCAAAACCTCGTAGAGGGGACATAACACCCCCCTTTCCAGATATGAACGTGGAAGCTCAGAGAGGCTTAGATATTGGCCCAGCAGTGAGTGGCAGAGACAGGACTTGAACTCAGGATTGGAATTGAAGCTGGAGGTTTTTCTAGATAGAAGGAGGATGGAAAGAATGGAAGACAGAGAGAAACAGGAGGATGGAGCCCGGCTTAGTCTGTTGTCTGCAGAACAAAGCTCAAACTCCTCAGCTTGGGCCTCAAGGCTTCCTTGACGTACCTTTTCTTCTGTCGAGCGGTTCCCTCGAGTTTCTGCAGTAGACCCGGACTCTCAGCCTGCAGCCCCATCTGGGCTTGAGGAGGTGAAAACTTCATTCCAGAAATCGCTTTCCATCTTCCTGCCTTAAAACCTTTGCTCACACCTGGAATGTCCCTTTCTCTGGCTCACAGAGCTGGTTAGTGCAGCTGCTGTCTGGCAAAGTCAGTGCCTGAAGTCAGGCTCCCTTACAAACCAACCATATAGGAGGTACAGGAAATGCTTATGTTATAGGGTTTTAGGATTTTTGTTTGTTTGTTTGTTTTTAGCATTTTTATTTAATTAGTATTTTTATGGTCTTTTTAAATAAAATGAAGGTTGAGAAGAGGGTGGGGCAGAGAAGGAAGTACCAGAGATGAGAAGAAAAAGGGAGAGGGGAAGGGTTTGGCATTTCAGGGCTGGATGAGTCCACAAAGCCTAGCATTTAAGGACCACCTGGAAGAACTTGTGAGGAAATCAACACAAGGGTACTTTAGCTGGGTGTGGCGGTTCTGTAATCTCAGTCCTCAGAAGGTGGTAGGAGGTTGTCGAGTGCCCGGCTAGCCTGTGCTGCACAGAAAACCTGCCTTAAAAATTAAAAAGGGGGTGGAAAGATGACTGGGCACCTAGGAGCTCTGGCTGCTGTCCCAGAAGTCCTGGGCTTGATCCTCAGCATCCACACAGTGGCTCCCAACTGCCTGTAACTGCAGTTCTAGGGGATTTGACGCCCTCTTCTGGTCTCTGGGGACAGTGCATGCCCATGGTGAGCAGACTGGCATGTTGGCAAAACATACACGCATATAAACTAAAAATAAATCACTCGTTAAAGAAAACAAAACAAAACAAAAAACAGGCAGAGCTCTGTGAGTTCGAGGCCAGCCTGGGCTACAGAGTGACTTCCAGGACACTCAGGGCTGTTACACAGTGAAACCCTGCCTTGAAAAAAAAAGTTAGAGAGAGAGAGAGAGAGAGAGAGAGAGAGAAGAGAGAGAGAGAGAGAGAGAGAGAGAGAGAGAGAGAGAGAGAGAAGAGACTGAAGTTGGTGAAATGCTTACTTAACAGGTGCAAAGCATGGGCTGGATCCCCAATGCCAAACAAAACTGGTGATGGCACAAGCCTGTGGCACAGGCCTATGGCTAGCCTTGGCTACCTAGTGAGCTCGAGGTTAAATTGGGCTATATTAGACCCTGTGTTTTTTTGCTTTTGTTTTCTTTTTTTTTTTTCATTTTATTTATTTGGTTTTTCGAGACAGGGTTTCTCTGTAGCTTTGAGGCCTGTCCTGGAACTAGCTCTTGTAGACCAGGCTGGCTTTGAACTCACAGAGATCTGACTGCCTCTGCCTTCCAAGTGCTGGAATTAAAGGCATGCGCCACCACCACCTGGCTGTTTTCATTTTTTTTAATGAACAAACTAACCAACCAAAAAGTAAATTGCCTTTTTCAGATGACCATGGGGTCTGAAGTAGTCTATCAAGAGGGTTGGATCTCCACCTCATGTGGGTCAGGGGAAGGGTATTTTAGTAATTTACTCCAGATCTCAAAGGGTTGCTGATCGAACTAGCCCTTTGGGTTACATCTCTTCATATTTAAAGAGAGAAAAAAATACCCCAACCATTTATAAGACCTGCTGTAGTAGCACACACCTGTGGTTTACTTGGGAGGTTGAGTTAGGGATCAGAGTTCGAGGCTAGCCTGGACTACAAAGTAAGATTGTTAAAAACAAACAAACCAACCTAAAACTCAAATAACTACCACCACCACCACCATTATTTCTTTCTTTTTTTTTCGAGACAGGGTTTCTCCGTGTAGCTTTTGAAGCCTGTCCTGGCACTAACTCTTGTAGACTAGAGCTGGCCTCGAACTCACAGAGATCCACCTGCCTCTGCCTCCCAAGTGCTGGGATTAAAGGTGTGCGCCACCACCGTCCGGCTAACCACCACCATTATTTCCATAGAATAACAATAGCAAAATTGGAACATGTTCCACTTAAATGGGCTCCCTTTTTGGGTACCTTCCTGTCATGGTTCCTGTTATGGAGGAGGGAAGTTTCAAGGTATTTAGTTTGAGGACATGGACTATTGTATGTCCCAGCATAACCCATTATCCAGGAAACCTTGGGCAAGTCCTTTAATTCCTCATCTATAAAACAGGTAATTAAAAAATTTGGGGGTGGGGTGGGGCTGGAGAGATGGCTCAGTGGTTAAGGTCACCGACTGCTCTTCCAGAGGACTCGGGTTCAGTTCCCAGCACCCACATGGCAGCTCACAACTGTCTGTAATTCCAGTTTCAGGGGACCTGTCACCCATGTAAAAACACCAATGCAAATAAAAAATTAAAAATAAAAAAATAAAAGAAAGAAAAAAATTGGAGGGCCAGGAATGGTGGTGTGCACCTTTAATCCCAGCACTCAGGGAGCAGAGGAAAGTGCATCTCTTAAGTTCATAAGCCTCATCAACAAAGTGAGTTCTAGGCCATGACAGAAAAGAAAAAACAGAAACAAAAAGTTGGAAGGTGGGGTGGGGTGGGGTGGGTGGGTGGGTGGGTGGTGATTGGAGAGGTGGCTTAGTGGTTAAGAGCAGCTGTTGCTCTTGCAAAGGACCCAATTTCCAGCAACTACACAGTGGCTCAAAAACATCCTTAACCTTCTTAGCTCAGGGAATTCAGCAGGCATACATGCGATGCACACACATGCAAACAGGCAAAACATTCTTACACATAAAGTAAAATAAATATCTAAAAAAATTAAGACACATTTCCCCAATAATTTTCTCTTCAGTCAGCAGCCCTACTAGTCTTAACTGTAACCAAAGGCTCAAGCAGGTGGGGTCATCTCTTGACCCCTACAGCAGGCCCAAGCACAGCAGGGAGCTGAATCCAACTCTAGCTTGGAAGAATTACATAGGCTTGCTGCGGTCAACCTGTGATTTTTTTCCCACATTGTCTGCTCATCTTTCCCTCCCTTGCTCAGTCTTAAGCAAGTGTGAGCAGCCAGTGTCCCGCAGAGAATGAAGATTTCTTTGGGGAACCCAGGACAGAGAAGGGGACACAACTGGAGAATTCTGCGGGTGAAGGGTAAAGGGTAGTTACAAGAATTCCTCGCAAGAGGATGACAAGCCCCTACCTAGAACAGTGGTCCTCAACCTTCTTGATACAGTTAATACATACAGTTCCTTCCTCATGTTGTGGTGACCCCCAACCATAGCTATTTTCGTTGCTACCTCTTAACTGCAATTTTGCTACTGTTATGAATTGTAATGTAAATATGTGTGTTTTACTACGGTCTTAAGCAACCCCTTGTGAAAGGGTCATTCGACCCCTGACGGGTCGCCAACCACAGGATGAGAACCACTACCCTAGAGGGAGGCCGGTTGGGAAGTGGAGGTGGGTAGAGGGTTGGTCCGAGGGAGGAGGACCCCCATGGGATGGCTAGTGGGGTGGTACTGGCTAGGGCAGAGCAGCTCGATCCGACGGATACACATACACGGCCAGCCCAGAGTGGAAAGAACAGTTTATGCTGTGCTTTATTAAAATGTGCATCATTCTTTTATTTTAAAATGTGCATCATTGTCTCGTGCTCGGCGCGTGCGACCTCGGCGTGGTGGCCCGCGTCTGGCCTTGTCCTGCCCGGCTCCTGTGGAGCTGCCCTGCACAGGCGCACTCAGGTGGCACGGGCCCGGGGGCTCCCGCCCATGGCCAGGTAGACGTCGATGGGCACGTGCAGCAGCGTCAGACAGTGGCAGCCCGGGCAGCGTCGGAGCGGCCTGGCGAAAGCGGCAGGCGACAGGGGGCGCATAGTGTTGGGGCGCGCCTGGGGTCCTCTAGGGTAGGGCCCTGGGGATGGCGATGGGGCGGGGCCGAGGGACAGGGCAACGGCCTCACCTGACAGGGTTATGATCCGTAGCTACTGGCTCCGGGCTGTCCTGGGACTCGGGGGCGGAGGCAAGGCCAGGGGAGTCTCCGGCCTCAATGGGGAATCTTCGACCCTGTGGGGTCTCCTGGGCACTCATGTCCAGGGCCCGGGGCACTCTGCGCGGGGAGTGACGGTCAGGCAGCTCCGGACCCCTGAACGCTCCCTGCCCGTGCAGCCTCGTGGGTCGTGGCTTACCTGCCGGAGGCCGAGGCCGGTCCCAGGCTGGAAGCAACTGCCCGAGCCCTGGCGGCGGGAGGACGCTCCGGTCCAGGCGGAGCCTGGCAGGTGTCTGCTGCGCGCAGGGGCCCCAGCGTCGGAGGGGAGGGCTGCATTGTGACCCCGGGCTCTGCGTGCTGACCTCACACAGCCTATTCCTTGCTGGAATTCTAGGCCACTCTTGGCCATTTGGGTATTTAGTGAGGGCCCGGGGCCTGAAGCCAAAGGGCTCTGGCGACCACAGTTTTGTGATCGGTTTGCACTATCTTCCAACAGCTTGATGGAGACTTCGGAGATGAGGGAGACTTGCCTGGAAGCAGAGCCCACATGGAGAAACCTGGCATCCCTGGCCTTCAACAGCCACCGGGGTCCCTTCTCTAGCACTGTTACCACTCGGTGCCATACTCAACTCATGAATGACTTAACTCAGGCTGGGTTTGCTGGTGGTGGTGAGGGCAAGTAGGGACACTGCCCATGTTGTCTGAGGGTCACACAGCATTTACATCACAATCGGGCAGGAATTTAAAAATGTCTGGTCCTCTCCCTCCCCACCACCTGTGGTTGTGTCCAGACGGAGAATGTTCTAGCCCCGGAGGCGGCTGTGGATGAAGTCCTTGGGGGGAAAAGAAGCAGGCAAAGGGCGATGGTGGAGTAGCGCTGCCTCGCAGAGGCAGCATGAGCTGAGAGGGTGACAAAAGGAGGCACTACACAGCATGGAGGACTTTCTACTCTCCAATGGGTACCAGCTGGGCAAGACCATTGGGGAAGGGACCTACTCAAAAGTCAAAGAAGCATTTTCCAAAAAACATCAAAGAAAAGTGGCAATTAAAATTATAGACAAGACGGGAGGGCCAGAAGGTGAGCCGGGGCCCTTTGGAGGGTGGGCTAGCCAACGTGGGTAGGTGCTTTGCTCAGCCAGAAATAGTTCTTCCCTTTTGGTGAACGACAAAAGAAGCCAGATTACTGTCCTCAGGTCTGTAATAGATGGATGTGAAGATCCAGGATCGGGCACTGTCCATACTCACAAAATACATGGCAAAGGTGCCTCAGTTTTTCCTATCCCAGGAATTGGCTAGATGACAGTAACTGGTAAGGAGAGGTGGGAAAGGGACAGGAAAACAGGGCTCCTAGAAAGAACCCTGGGATTCAGTAGCTTTGTTTGAAGTTCCCAAGTACCCCCTTATCTGTGGTCTCACAGGCTGCAGGGAGCAGGTTCCAAGTATGAGCTAACCATGAAGTAATAAAGAGGTATTTGCTGCTAGAACATCTGAGACTACTCAGAGAGTCAAGGAGGGACACACAGACACAGTGGGTGTCCAGAAGCCAAAAATGGGAGTCAGGAGGGGGGAATTAGGCCCTTCTTTTTTTGATAGTCCATTTTGCCTCCCCACTTTCCCCCTCAGAGTTTATCCAGAGATTCCTGCCCCGGGAGCTCCAGATTGTCCGTACCCTGGACCACAAAAACATCATCCGGGTGTATGAGATGCTGGAGTCAGCAGATGGAAAAATCTACCTGGTGATGGAACTGGCTGAGGGAGGGGATGTCTTTGACTGTGTGTTGAACGGAGGGCCGCTTTCCGAGAGCCGGGCCAAGGCCCTCTTCCGCCAGATGGTTGAGGCAATTCGCTACTGCCATGGCTGTGGCGTGGCCCACCGGGACCTTAAGTGTGAGAACGCCTTGTTGCAGGGCTTCAACCTGAAGCTGACCGACTTTGGCTTTGCCAAGGTCCTACCCAAGTCACGCAGGGAGCTGAGCCAGACCTTCTGTGGCAGCACAGCCTATGCGGCTCCCGAAGTGCTGCAGGGCATACCCCACGACAGCAAGAAAGGTGATGTCTGGAGCATGGGTGTGGTCCTGTATGTAATGCTCTGTGCAAGCCTACCTTTTGATGACACAGATATCCCCAAGATGCTGTGGCAGCAACAGAAGGGGGTATCCTTCCCCACTCATCTGGGCATCTCAACCGAATGCCAGGACCTGCTCAAGCGGCTCCTGGAACCAGATATGATACTCCGGCCTTCAATCGAAGAAGTTAGTTGGCACCCATGGCTAGCAAGCACTTGATAAAAGCAATGGCAAGTCCTCCCCAATAAAGTAGGGGGAGAAAGCAAACCCAAACACCCGCTTCTAAAATGGTGATCTATATTTGACACTTAGCTTGCTTCTACCTCCCAAGGAGGTCCCACAAACCCCTTACCGAGACATCTTTCCCTTAGAAGGGCCTTACTTAGATTTTCCTTTTATTAATGGTTCTCAAAATGATGTTTATAGGTGTTTAGTTAGGGTTCATTAAGTTAGACCCTAACACCATCCTCGGCAGGGAGAGGAGAAGGAACGTGCCCCACTGGAGCTGCTCAGGTACTACAGCCTGCTTTCCAAATAAAAGCAAAGGTCCTGGAGACACAGAAATGGCCTCCTGCCTCCGTGGTGTGGCTGGGCTCATCCCTTTCTCAACCCAGGCTATAGTCCCAGCTCCGGGCAGGAAGTCACACCCGCAGCTGTGGGGACAGAAACATCCCCAGACACTTCTGGCTTCTGTTCAATCACTTTAATGCTGTTATGACAAATCTGTAAAAGGTTCAGGACAAACTTTGTTTTTTGTTCCTTTTTAATTACAAAACTAACAGCTGTTAGAATTTTTCTTTTTTCTTTTTCCTTTTCCCAGCTAGAAAATACTCTGGGGAGATGCATCATAATTTAAAATATATAATATTGCACAAACAACCAAAAGGTTAATTAAACTAAAAATTACAAAGAGAAAAATCCCATCCCATCAAAAAGAAAAAAGATTTAGCATTCTCTTCATCCTACCCTCTTCACTGAAGGTTCGAAGTGAGGTGCCCACTACTCACGGTGCCCCTGTCAAGATCCCTTTAAGTCACTAGGGATGCACCAGCACACAGAATCACCAGAATTCTATCTGTGAAGCACCGGGTCTCTGTGTGGCCCTCACCGAGCCCCAGGCTGAAAGTCTTCAGGAAGGAGGTCCTTCCTCAGCAGAGGGCTGAGGAGAAGCAGGCCTGCAGATGGCTGTGCGTACTTGCTTCTGCTCACCACTTCACAAAGCTCACAGCTGGCTTGTGTCCTAAGCTATGGGAATCAAGGTAGGTGGCTGCTTGCAGCAGGTATCCAACCAGGCAACACCCAGAAGGGCCTGAAAGTGGCTCCCTCCCTTCTTGGGGAGGGGAAGAAATACAAGAGTAGACTCTTGCAGTGGCACAGCTGGGCTAAGGACTTGGGTGCACCGGCGGGAGAAAGCCCTGGGGAGATGTAGGGTGTCCCGGTGTGGGCTAAAGGAGATTCAAGGTTTGGTCTTAGATTCTGAACCCATAGGACCTTTGCGGGAGTGGAAAACACTTGGGAGGGAGATTCCAGAGAGAGGCAAATTTCCCAGAGATGATTGCCTCTTACTCACTGGGACAGGAACCAAAATGCTATTCACTGTCCCTGTGCAGCCAAGGGCAGGTGGCTAGCCTGCCTTGTTAGCTTACTAGCTTATGGCCTTCTCAGAGACCTGTGTTTCAGCTCCTGTCTGTGCAGAAGACAGCTACCCCAGGAGGTTTCCCAGCGGGAGTCCCTAGAACAGTAGAGAAATGCAGGCTCTCTGGTGGGGTTCGGGTCCTCCCTTTAAGTCATCCTAAAGTTGGCACAAGTCAGACTTCTGGATTTGTATTTGGAAAGGTTCTTCCAAGGTGTGAGCAGAGGGCCAGCAGGGAGCCATCAGAATCTGCACCAAGTTCTGGATGGCAGAGGCCATTTGAGGGGGACATTCTCAGTGTCTTCCAAGGCTGGCTGACATTAGCGAGCGAGGGAGGTGGGATATGTCTTGGGTGGGGAGCTGCTTGCTCTGGCTCCCCTCAGTCCCAGTCTTCCCACTCCACATCTTCTAGCTGCAAAGGTGAGGAGATAATGAGAGCACAAACACACTCCTCTAAGGCAAGCCTAGAGCCCACCCCCCACACTACCTGCCGAGCAAGGCTGCCACTGGAAAGGGCCCATTCCCACAAGTAATCCCTAGCTTTAGGGACTACACTGGGGAACACAGAGGCAGCTTTCTGAAGGAAGGCTTGCTGCTTTCGATTACACTTCTACCAATGACACCCAGCTCTGCCTCTGCAAGGGATGGCCTGCCTGAGGAGTTAGGCAGTCCCCTAAAGGAGAACCTGCTTCCTGCTGAGCAGACAAAGGCCACGCTTTCTAAAAGCCAAGAACTGAGAGTGGCACTGGGGTTATGGCCAGGGTCGCAGGGTGCTGCAAATGCTAATATAGCTAAAACTTTTATCTCTTTTGTCAATTTTAAAGGAGTCACGCAAGCTTTAGGCACTCTCGACTTGGATCCATCTATCACAGGTCAATGGACTCTTTCCTCCCCCTCCTGTTGGAGTATGTTCTTTGTACAAGGTCTTCTCCAGGGGCTCTGCACCCTAACTTCGTCCTATTGCCTTGTCACTCTTGGCCTGTTTTCAGCTGACTCCTGCTCCAGAGGGATTGAGTGGCTTGCTTAGGTATACTGCCTAGTAGGTTTTGTTGTATGTTTGCTTATTCTTTTTTTTTTTTTTTTTTGGTTTTTCGAGACAGGGTTCCTCTGTGGCTTTGGAGCCTGTCCTGGAACTAGCTCTTGTAGACTAGGCTGGTCTCGAACTCACAGAGATCCACCTGCCTCTGCCTCCTGAATGCTGGGATAAAGGCGTGCGCCACCACCGCCCGGCATGTTTGCTTATTCTTTCAGAGAACCTCCTGAATGGTTTGGCAAGTGCTTGACCACAGAGTCACATTCCCAGCCAAGCATATCAGGTTCTAGAGAGCTAAAAGACATAAAAGGACATGGGGTAATAGTAACAGAATTACTGTAACAGTGAGGTCATAGTTGCAAAAAGGTCATCAATTCCCCAGCTTTTCAATATGAAAAACCAGGTCCTTGTCATTGAGCCTGGTGGTTCATGCCTGCAATCCTAGAAATCAGGAGGCTAAGGCAAGAGGATGGCTGCAAATTCATGGCCAACCTGGGATACAGTGAGTTATTGATAACCCCCACCATGGGGGGAAAAGTACAGAGAGGAAGAAGAGGGGAGAGAGAAAGGAGAGAGAGGAGAGGGAAACACACAAAGACTTAGACTCTATGTGTGTCTTTCTCTAAACTGCCTACTTCTTTTGTTTTATTTTGAGACAGATCTCTTGTCTAATTGTTCTAGAACTCGATATGTAGACCATGCTGCCCTTGAATTCGAACTCACAGATCTGTCTGCCTGTCTCCTCAGCAGTGGAGTTAAAGGTGTGTGCCATCACTTTCGGCTGAAACTGGACCAACTCTTGATTTGGGGAGGCAGCAAAGAATGAAAACAATCAAAGGTCCATTTAAACTTAATACCAGGAATGGGTTTTGTGGTGTTTGTCACTAATGTCTACTGGATGCCATCATCTGACAGGCACCACACTTAAAGAGTGTTCCCTTGGTTTACCTCGCTAAGAATACTAAGCCAGCTACTTTCCATCTTGTACTTTAGATGTGGACGGAAGTTAAAGGACTTGGTCTCAATCAAAGGCCTTGGTCTCAATCAAAGGCCTCTGTCTCCAAGCCCAGGAACCTGCTAAGGTCCCATAAGTCACAAGACCAGGGGCAGGCTTTAGCCTCTATATCTCTCTATTTTAATCCAGACCCAGGTCAGCCTGAATTTGCTACATACTCCAGGCAGCAACCTCTGTGTCTTCCTGGGCACTGGGTTTATACTGGGAGTGTGTCACAATGCCCTGCTCAGCATCTATTTTGTTCTTGTTCCTTGGGTGACTGTGATATAGACCTAAGGTTAAGAGCTCATTCATGCATCCAGCCTAGGGCTGAGCAGCAGCATCCCTTCCTGCAGCCATTAGTTCACTTGGATGTAGGGAGTCACACCAGGGAGCAAGGACTGCTGGGAAAGGACGTCTACCCCGATGTCATTGCACTAGCTTGCTCTGGCTGACCACACCGACTTACCTCACCGGAGGCATCCACTTTGGAAAGTGCCATCTGCACTTCTTCTTCAGTCATGTCCAAGTCAAAGTCCTTTTCCCAATCCTCACTGATGTCCGTGCTTGAGCCTGGAATCATAAGCCACATGTAACAAGCGGCGTGGTTACTTAGGCACACTCACTTGTGTGTTTCTGTGTTTCTTTTTGTTTTGTTTCTCGAAGACAGCTTTCTCTGTGTAACAGCTCTGGCTGTCCTGAAACTTGTTCTATAGACCAGGCTCTATAGACCTAAATGTACCACCATGATCCAGTCTGGTGGCAATCTTCAAAGGGGATGGCATGATACAACATCTTTATAATCACTTTCACTGGGCTCAATGATCTTACTTGTAGAAATCTAAGGAAAAATCCTGGAAGTAGAAGAAAATTTAGTTTGTAAGGGATATAACTCAGTAGTAAGATAACACAACACAACCAAGGTCTAGTTAGATCCCTAGAAACACACACGCTCTTACACTTAGAGCTGGTGATATAGCTCAGCGTTTACCTATATGCACAAGACCATAGGTTCTGTCCCCAGGACTGCATAAGAGGCAGGAGAATCAGGAGTTCAAGCTAGGCAAACTCTACCACCTTATTTTAAATCACAACCCTTCCCCTTCACTCCTCTATTTCCCCACTGCCTTTACTTTCTAACATACTCAGGTAACTATGCTTATCATCCAATAATAAAGGATGTAAACATTTTCCAACATACTCAGGTAACTATGCTTATCGTCCAGTAATAAAGGATGTAAACATTTTCCAACATACTCAGGTAACTATGCTATCGTCCAATAATAAAGGATGTAAACATTTTCCAACATACTCAGGTAACTATGCTATCGTCCAATAATAAAGGATGTAAACATTTTCTAACATACTCAGGTAACTATGCTATCGTCCAATAATAAAGGATGTAAACATTTTCTAACATACTCAGGTAACTATGCTATCGTCCAATAATAAAGGATGTAACATTTTCTAACATACTCAGGTAACTATGCTATCGTCCAATAATAAAGGATGTAAACATTTTCTAACATACTCAGGTAACTATGCTATCGTCCAATAATAAAGGATGTAAACATTTTCTAACATACTCAGGTAACTATGCTATCGTCCAATAATAAAGGATGTAAACATTTTCTAACATACTCAGGTAACTATGCTATCGTCCAATAATAAAGGATGTACACATGAGCTCCAAGAAGGCAGGACTATTTGTGATTTTTTTCCTTCTACAATTCCTCTTGTCTAGAACATCAAGTTGATACCTAACACTCATAGACTTTTTATCTAAGTCAGCAGCTGGACAACTATTATCCATATCAAATTCAATCCACTGTTTTTATGGAACACAGGGCCTTCAGAATGGCTCAGTGGATGCTTGTTGTCAAGTCTAACAACTTGAGTTCAATCCCTAAAACCCACATGATGGGAAGGAGAAAACCAACTCACAAGTTTTCATTCCAAGCTTGTTCATGCACAGGTGTACACGTACACACACACACACACACACACACACACACACACACACACACACACACACACACACACACACACACACACACACACACACACACACACACAGAGCTGGAGAGGTGACTCGGTGGCTAAAAGCACTTGTTATTCTATTCTCAGCACTGACATGGCAGCTCACAACCTTTCATAACTCCAGTTCCAAGGGATCCAACACCCTCTTCTGACCTGAGGGCACTAGACACGCATATGGAACACTGACATACATGCAGGCCAAATCATACATATAAAATCTTTTAAGTGGCATAATCCTTTTCTAGTGACTTGGGACAGAGACCCTGTCTCAAAAATAAATTAAAAAATTTAAAAGTCTTTAAAAAAAATTTCTTTGGTGGCAGGGCAGTGGTGGTGCAATTCTTTAATCCCAGCATCTGGGAGGCAGAGGCAAAGAATCTCTGAGTTCAAAGCCTGCCTGGTCAACAGAACTAGTTCCATGATAGCCAGGGCTGTTACACAGAGAAATCCTGTCTCAAAAAGCAAAAAAAATAAAAAAATAAAAAAATTTTGGGACAGAATCTCTGTCCCTTGTGTACATGTTATCTGGATGCTTTACAGCCCAAAGAGCTACAGTATTCAAGACTTGGCCCTGCTCAGACAAAGTTTACCACGTGCTGCTTCATGAAAATCTGATACAGTGCAATGACTGCTTTAAACATACTTGGACAATATGTTCTAGACAACAGGAATTGTAGAAGGAAAAAAACACAAATATTCCTGCCCTCTTGGGGTAATATTGAAATCATATATGTCAAAATTATCAGTAAGAAATGACCTACAAAAATAGCTGTCCTGCCGTACATTCTGCACAGAGGGCCTTTTGTGGTCTCCTGGTCCCCATCATGCAGTGTAATCAAGGTCTGTGGAGCTTGGCAGACCTGGACTAATCATTATACCTACCGTGTAGTACTGGGCAAATTATTCCGAGCTGCAAATCATTCCCATTATGCTGGGAAAAGGTCTGGAAAGTAGCTCAGTTGGTAAAGCACTTAGCATGGACAAAGCCCTAGGTCCGGTCTCCAGCACCGAAGACAAACAGCAGCAGGAGCGCTGGCACACCCTGTCATGTCAGCACTCGGGAAATACGGGAGGATCAGTAGTTCTTGTTCATCTTCAACTACTTAGTGAGTTCAAAGCTAGCCTAAGACACATGAGATCCAGTCTTAAAAACAAACAGCAAAAATGTAACAAGGGCAAATCACCCTCTTTGCAAGACCACTGGAGAAGCTTACTAGAAAATACAGATCTCTCCCTGCCCTGCATTTTGACTCAGCAGGCAGATGTAGCCCAGGATTCTGTGTTAGATATCCTGGTTAATTCTACAAAGAAATGAGCTTGCTGTTTGAGAAACAACGGCATTCGAATTAGGGGTATGAGTGTCAAGTGCCAATTACATGCTGAAGGTAGTAGATAATTAACAAATGGAGAAGTAGGGTCATATTTCTTTCAAAGGTCTTATCTCACAGTTAAGTAATTTTACATGTGGTCCCACTGCAAGTCAGAGCAGACCTACAGCCAAGACTGCTTGTGTTGTGCCCTTGGGACATGCATGTGTTTATCAGCTAGTGTGGCTTCCTGTGGGTCAAAAGACAGATTCCTGGCCAATTCCTTGCATGGCTGTGGTCACAACAGCCTCCCTGATCTCTCGAACCTAAAACTCTCTTCAGGCTTAAATGCTGGGGTAGAGCCTTCTAGAAATGGAAATGCATCAACTGACACTTGGGGGTTCCACTTCTACCTTCTAGGACGGGTATCAACAGTCCTGACTGACACATGGCAGTACAAAGACTTTCATGGCATAGACGTGAATCACTTTCTTATCTGGTCATACAAGGGGCAATGTAACAAGATCTGCTTAGAACATTAACACTTCATGATGGGCTGGGTGGTGGTGGTGCGTGCCTTTAATCCTAGCACTAGGGAGGCAGAGGCAGGCGGATCTCTGTGAGTTTGAGGCCAGTCTACAGAGGGAGTGCCAGGAGGGGCTCCAAAGCTACGAGAAACCCTATCCCGAAAAACCAACCAACCAACCAAACACCACCAAAACCTTCACATCTGAGTCTGTTCTGTTTTGGTGTGCTTTTTCAGGTAATTACTAACCTGAAGGCACTATCACCCATAGTGTAATTTTTTTGTGTAATAGCTTTTCTACTTCCTCAGATAAATGGAGATTAAAAACAGGTTCCACAGGTAATGCTGAAGTAGGCTTTTAACCCGGGGCTCTAGGCCACACACTCATCCCAATTTCCCTTCCCCTGCCCTGCAGAGAATCTGAAGAGGCAAGTGCCACTTGGAGCAGCTCTGCTGCACACAGCCTCGTGTGGGCCTAGGATGTGGTGTGGGTGTTAAGAGGGAAGAGGAGTCAGTACCCAACTGTCCACTGTTGTTTGCCCCTCCATTTTGGTGGTACTGGTCATCAAATACAACCCCCATGCCCAGAGCTCAGGTTTTGGAGACAAGCCTGCTGCGTCTAAGAATAAGAACAAAGTACACAGCAGGCAGCAGTGGCGCACACCTTTAATCCCAGGACTTGGGAGGTAGAGGAAGGCAGATCTCTTTCAAGGCCAGCCTGGTGTACAGAGTGAGTTCCAGGACAGCCAGGACTGTTTCACAGAGAAACCCTGTCCTGAAGAAAACAACGCAAGAACAAAGTACACTCATGTACGTGTGCAGACACACACTTGTGAGGTAGAGGCATGAGGATCAAGACTTTAAGCAAGGCTCAGGCTGCAGAGATGGCTCAGCAGTTAAGAATGTACGCTGCTCTGGTTGAGGACTCAGTTTCCCAGCACTCGTGTCATGGGACTTAAACAGTCAGCTTAGACTTCAGCTCTAGGGGATCTGAGTCTTTTCTGGCCTCTACAGCTACCTGTATTCATGGACAGAGAGACACACATACAGAAATTAAAAATAAAGCAAAAACAAAAATAAACCAAAAACCAGGGGCCTAGCAGCTAAGAGCACTTGCTGCTCTTGCAGAGGATCTGGGTTCAGATCCCAGCATCCACACAATAGCTCATAGCTATCTATAGATTCAGTTTCAGGGGGTTCAAGGCACTATTCTGGCCTCTGCAGGCAGAGGTGTGGTGCACAGACATACAAACACTTGCACACATAAAATATAAATAAGCTGGGTGGTGGTGGAGCACGTCTTTAATCCCAGCACTTGGGAGGCAGAGGCAGGAAGATCTCTGTGAGTTCGAGGCCAGCCTGGACTACAAATAAATAAATAAATAAAATAAAATATAAATAAATCTTAAAAAGACCCCCTTTTCTATTGTTCTTTTTTTCCTCTTTTTCTTTTTTGAGAAAGCGTTTCTCTGATTAGCCCTGGCTGTCCGTACCAGAACTCACTCTGTAGAACAGGCTTGCCTCAAACTCATAGAGATCTGTTTGTCTGTGCCTCCCAAGTGCTGGGATTAAAGGTGTGCACCACCACTGCACCACTGCCTGACTTGA
The DNA here is from genome assembly GCA_004026605.1 of Ondatra zibethicus. Classification (NCBI taxonomy): domain Eukaryota; kingdom Metazoa; phylum Chordata; class Mammalia; order Rodentia; family Cricetidae; genus Ondatra; species Ondatra zibethicus. The sequence continues at coordinate 45,732 of PVIU01000103.1, read as the reverse complement.
GACCTTTTCTTAAAACAAAAGGAGTGGGGCTATAGCTCAGCCAATTCAGTGCTGGCCTAGTGTGCATGGGCTCTTGGCTGGCCCCAGCACTGCGGAAACTGGTCACGCTGTCACACACCTACAATTCCAGCATGGTAAGCAGAAGGACCAGACGGTCAAGGTTCAAGGTCATCCTCAGCTATCTGACAAGTTTGAGGCTAAGCTGGACGAGACCATGTGCCAAAAAATATTATCTAGAGGGCTGGAGAGATGGCTCAGCAGTTAAGAGCACTTCCAGAGGTCCTGAGTTCAATTCTCACAACCACATGGCAGTTCACAACCACCTGTAATAAGATCTGATGCCCTCTTCTGGCATAAAGTTGTACATGCAGATAGAACACTTTTATACATAAAATAAATAAATCTTTTTTTTTTTTTTTGAGACAGGGTTTCTCTGTGGCTTTGGAGCCTGTCCTGGAACTAGCTCTTGTAGACCAGGCTGGCCTTGAACTCACAGAGATCCGCCTGCCTCTGCCTCCCGAGTGCTGGGATTGAAGGTGTGCGCCACCAACGCCCGGCAAAATAAATAAATCTTTAAAAAAACAAAAGTGTCTAGCATTTGTGAAGTCCTGGGTTCAATTTCTAGTACTACCACACACAGAGTCTTTCCTCTCCCTGTTCTATTTCCATTGTCCTAGTCTAGCGCCAGACCCTGGCTTCTCCTCACACATTTTAAGGGAATCATATCCCCAGGCCAAGCATGTGGAAGCGTGCACAGGGGAACGGTTAAGAGCATTAGTATTGGGCTGGAGAGATGGCTCAGAGGTTAAGAGCACTGGCTGTTCTTCTAGAGATCCTGAGTTCGATTCCCAGCAACCACATGATGGCTCACAACCATCTGTAATGAGATCTGGTGCCCTCTTCTGGCAGGAAGGAATACATGCAGACAGGACACTGTATATATCACTAATAAATCTTTAAAAAAAAAAAAAAGCATGAGTATTACAACTCTGTACAGCTTCAATCATTACTCTTCTGATCACCTGCTTTGCAGCCCAATTCTGAATGGAACTGTAGTCCTAGTGGATGTCTGCACATGTGCATGTGTAGGCCAGAGGGGAACTTTAAGTATCAGGAATCATAACTCTACTTTTTTTAAAAGAGTTATTTTATTATATTTTTTTTTCCAAGACAGGGTCTCTCTGTCTAGCCTTGGCTATCCTGGAACTCAGAGACATCTGCCTGCCTCTGCCTCCTGAGTTAAGGCATGTGTTACTACGCCTGGCCCTACAGATTTTTAATCATGTGTATTTGTGTGTGTGTGTGTGTGTGTGTGTGTGTGTGTAGGTTTATGCTTGTGTGCACAGTGACTCGCAGGCGGCTTAATCCTCCTGAGATGTGGGTGCTAGGAAGTGAACCCAGGTTCTCTGCAAGAGCAGTGCTCTCTTTTCTCTCCCCCCAGCCCCTCTCCGAGAAGAGGTTTCTCTGTAGCTTTGGAGCCTGTCCTGGAACTAGCTCTTGTAGACCAGGCTGGCCTTGAACTCAGAGATCCTTTTGCCTCCCGAGGGCTGCGATTAAAGGTTTGTGCCACCGCCGCCCAGTCAAAAGCAGTGTTCTTAACTGCTGAGCCATTCCTGTCCCCACAAACCATAGTTACTTTATTTTTTTAAAGGCTTAGTCATTCATTATGTATGTATGTGTACCACGGTACCTGAATACACACAAGCAAAAACAAAGACTAAAATAAATTTTAAAACAAGGAGGGGGAAGCTGGGCAGTAGTGATACAGGCCTTTAATCCTAGCACTTGGGAGGCAGAGGCAGGAGGATCTCTATGAGTTCAAGACCAGCCTGGTCTACAAAGTGAGTTCCAGGATGGCCTGGATGTTACACAGAGAAATCCTATCTCGAAAAAACCAAACAAATAAAAATAAAGGGAATATGAGGCCAGTCTGGGGTACATAGTAAGACCCTGTCTCAACCCCCTCCCGAAAACAATGGGGGCGTGGTAACAACACTCACGACCACAATCTCAAAAGCTTGTATCTCACTCCTATCAGGTTCTCTGCGTGCCTGTCCATCTTCCTATAGATTATTCTACAGTCTTCAATGTAATCTTCCTGTTGACTTCAGGGGGCTGACTGGCTTTTCTCTTTAATTTTTAAAATTATTTTTATTTCTATCTACATGTTATCTGTATACATGAGTGCAGGTGTCCACGGAGGTCTGAAGAGGGTATCAGACCCCTTGGAAATGAAGATGCAGGTGGTTTGGAGAGGCCGGATGAGGGTGCTGGGAACTGAACTTGGACCCTCTGGAAGGACAGCGTTGCCACCTTTGCAGCTTTGTAAACTTTTACCAGTAGAGAAGCAGGGAACTGCTCAGATCGTCAAGGGCTTTTGTTTGTTTTTGTTTTGTTTTGTTTTTCAAGACAGGGTTTCTCTGTAGCTTTGGAGCCTGTCCTGGAACTACCTCTTGTAGACTAGGCTGGCCTCAAACTCACAGAGATCCACCTGCCTCTGCCTCCAAGTGTTGTAAATGAAGGGCTCGGGCTACGTTCCCAGTGCCTGGTTCCCGGTGCCTACTCGAAATAATTACATGGAAACTGTATTTATTGAAATACTGCCTGGCCCATTAGCCCTAGCCTCTTATTGGCTAACTCTCACATATTTGTTTAACCCATTTCTAATAATCTGTGTGTCACCACGAGTCGTGGCTTACCCGGAAAGATTTAGCGTGTGTGACCTGGTGGGCTTCATGGCGGGTCCCAACATTCTCTTCTCTTTATCCTGTCTATCTAAGTCCTGCCCTATCAAAAGGCCAAGGCAGATTCTTTATTAACCAATAAAAGCAACCCTAATACAGAAGGACCCTCCTATACCACCAAGTGCTGGGATTAAAGGTGTGCACCACCACTGCCCGGCTTTCATCAAGGGCTTTGTGAGACTCTAGTGATAGGCAGACAGAGCACTGGGCACAAGCCTAGGACAGAATACTCAGAGAATATTGTCTATCATCAGCACTATGCTGGTTAGGGTTTTGTTTTTGTGTTTTTGGTCAACTTGATACACCTAGGGTTAGGGTCATCTAGGAAGAGGGAACCTCAATGGAGAAACTGCCTCGCTCAGACTGGCCATTCTATGGGCATTTTTTTGATTGATGATTGGCGTGGGAGGGCTCAGTTCGCTGTGGGTGGCAACTGCCTGGGAAGGCAGTCTTGGGTGTGTAAGAAAGCAGACTGAACAAGTCAGTAAGCAGCTCTTCTCCATGGCCTCTGCATCAGCTTCTGCCGCCAGGTTTCCCCCTCGAGCTCCTGCCCTGAAGCAAGTGTCACTTCCTCAGTGATGGCCTGGTGCCTGGACGTAGAAGATGAGATAAACCCTCCCACACCAAGTTGCTCTCATCACAGCAACAGAAAGGCCTCTACGATGGCTACCACCATTTCCCCAAAGCAGGGCTCTACCAAAGCTGCGCCTGATTGAGGGCGGTCTGAAACAATTTCCATTTGAGGAAGAGAAAGCAGACGCTTAGAGAAGAGCACTAACTTTTCTATGTTATATGGCTCATGAGCGCAGCTGGGGTTTGTCCCCAGACCCTTGGCTATGCACGTGAGTCCAGCTTAAGATGGTAAGTTCTCAATTGCTTTTTAAGAACTCGCTCAGGCCGGGCGGTGGTGGCACACACCTTTAATCCCAGCACTCAGGAGGCAGAGGCAGGAGGATCTCTGTGAGTTCGAGGCCAGCCTGGTCTACAAGAGCTAGTTCCAGGACAGGCTCCAAAGCTACAGAGAAACCCTGTCTTGAAAAGCAAAAAAACAAAACAAAACAAAAAGAACCCACTTAGGCCGGGTGGTTGGTGGCACACACTTTTAATCTTAGAACTTGGGAGGAAGGGGCAGATGGATCTCTGTAAATTCCAGGACAGCTTGGTCTACATAGTAAGTTCCAGGCCAGTTAGAAGTATGCAATGAGACTCAGTTTCCAAACAAAACAGAACAAAAGAGAACCAACTTTCCCACTATTGTGTCTCCCTTACCCAGGAGAAGTATGGGAGGGAGGCTTTAGTCATGTCCCCTCAAGCTGGACTGCGATGCCCCAGCACCTGCCCCAAGTCTCCAGCTCTGTCTCCTTGGTGACTCACTGCTGATATTCACAGAGTCCTCCTTTCTCTGAATGTCTCCAGTATCCAACCTGCCCCATATGGCTCTTGTTCCATCACAAAGACTGTTCCTTCTGCCCCGCCCCACTCCATGTCTCATAAAGAGCAGGCAGGAGCTCAATGGATGAATGGATGACCTCACTGAACAAAGTGTAACAGGAGCACTGTGTTAGAGTCTGGAAACTGGAAGTTTCCGTCAGGGAGCAGGGTGCAGCTCTGGTGAGCCTATTTCCCATCTCCTGAAGCTGTCATCGCGCTGCAGGCCAGACCTCACCTGAGGGAAGCTTTATGGCAGCATGTCTGCCAATGGGTCACAATCTGCAGCAGGATCTTGGGAGACACAGAAAGCTGACAGTTGTACCTCTGCCTTTAATTCCTGGAGTTGAAAAGGTTGCTCTTTCACATAAATGTAGTCTCCAGCCTAAGACTCCATTACATAGACGCAGCTAAGGCCCGGCCGTTGAAGGTGGCTCACCTGAGTTTTCCTGAAGTTAGGCCCAAGGTTTGTCTCCATGGCTCATGACAAGGCTTGGAGAAGCTAACTTTCCCAGGGCTCCACAAGGGAAAAGACACACACACAGGGGTTCCCAGCAGGGGCAAAGCTGAATTGTTTAACAGCAGAAATGGGCCAAGAGTTTGGTAATGGCATGGTCACAGACTGAAAGTGGACACAGACCTGGGCTGATGCTAGGATCTCCACTTCTCAGTCATTAAAATTTGAAAAAGTTACTTAACATTTCTAGACATCATTTTTTCTCATCTGTAAAATGAAGATATTAGTATGGACCCAAGGTAAGGGAAATGCTCAAAACCATGAGGCATTTATCACAGTGGCTCACATAAACTTGGTTTTGTTGATTTTAAGAACCCTACCATGCATGGCTGGGTGGTGGTGGTGCACGCTAAAGCTTTAATCCCAGCACTTGGGAGGCAGGGGCAGGGGGATCTCTGTGAGTTCAAGGCCAGTCTGACCTACAGAGCGAGTTCCAGGACAGGCTCCAAAACTACAGGGAGAAACCCTGTCTCAAAAAACAAACAAACAAAGAAACAAAAGAACCCTACCATGTTGGGCATGGTGATGATTCATTCCTGTAATTCCATCACTTGGGAAGAAGCTTAGGTTCCAAGAGATAAAGGCCAGCCTAGGCTACATAGTTTAAGGCCAGTCTAGCTATATAGTGAGGTCCTGTCTTAAAAAGTCAAAGCCAGGGGCTCAGAAATTAAGAGCACTGGCTACTTAGAGGACCTGGGTTTATTCTCAGCACCTACATGGTAGCTCACAACTGCCTATAACTTCAGTCCCAGGGGATCCAATGCCTTCTCCTGGACTCTGTGTGGTGGTTTAGATGTAATTGGCCCCCATAATCTTTGTTGAAGTAGTATAGCCTTGTTGAGAAGTATGTCACTGCTGAGGTGGGCTCTGAGGTCTCCTATGGCGAGGACACTGCCTGCACGCTGCCATGCTCCCACCATGATAAGGGACTCAACTCTGAAACTGTAAGCTGCCACCCCAGTTAAATGCTCTCTTTATAAGAGCTGTAGTAGGCATGGTGTCTCTTCATGGTAATAAAAACCCTAAGACACACGCATGCTAATTAAGAGCTCTGACTGCACCACCAGAGGACCCAGATTTAATTCCCAGACCCACATGGCAGCTTACAGCTGTCTGTAACTCCAGTTCCAGGGGACCTAACACCCTCCTGAGACATACATGGAGGAAAAACACTAATGTATATAAAATAAAAAGACACACTGCATGTAGATAGTACACACAGATAAACAAGCACATAAAACATAAAAATAAAACGAAAGTCAAAACCAAGCCAAGCAAAAAGATCCAAACAATTTCCAAATGTATCCTTCAAAGACCATGTAAATGTTAGCTAATAAAGCATGACTATATATCCCCCTATATAGCTATGCCCCCATTATCACAAATGAAGTGTATCTGCTCCTAGAATCATGACAATGGACACAGATACAATACATCGACATGCATGGTGGCAGCTCCTCCGTGCCCCGCTCATAGAGCCCCTTGTACTCAGTCCTCCAGACCTACCTTTCTTGCCATTGTTGGAGGGCGTAGACTTCCCACTATCTGAGTTCAGCTCGAATACGCGTAAGTCTGTGGGCACCTCCTCTCTCAGGGTCTCTACTCTGGCGGGAGGCCTGGGCTCTGGTCCACTGGCTCGGCTTGCAGGGATTGGAGGCTTGGAGGGAACTGGGGGTGGAGGTCCAGTTTCACCCTCGTCCTCAGCTAGACTCTGTTCTTCCAAAGATGCTTCGAGTAGCTTTTGGGACAGGTCTTTGGGCAGCACTGGTGCCTCTGGTGCAGTAGCAGGGTTGGCAATCTGTGTCACGAGGGAGATGCTCTCACTGCTCTCTGATGGAGTCACCTCTGCAGGGGGCTCCACTGGAATATCTTCACAAGGGCTCTGGGGACCAGGTCCATCTTCAGGGGTTGTGGAGGTTTTGGTCTCTTTTGGAATCTTTGCCTCTTTTGGAGACGGTGCAATGTCTTCAAGCTCCTCTATGGAGAGAAAGGTAGCAAAAGGGGGAGTATGGCCCAGTCAGCCCCATGACAACCTTAGATGTGCACATCCTGCCATGTTTACTGCAGTGAAGACTAGTCCATGTCCTCAGTGCCACCCCAGCACAGGCTCTTCAGCAGATAGTCCATGCTAGTCAGTCTCATCTCTACAGAGGCCAAGCTGGACTGCTGACAACACAGCCTGAGACAAGGCCTGGAAGTGGGTCTGCTCTAGGTCCCGGTCAGACTGTTCCATCCGGTGCAAGCCAGTACTTACTTTCAACTTGCTACCTCATTTCTGAGAAGGGACAATGGCTTCTGCTAAAGGTTACCCACACACTAAGCTCTTAGCGGAAGCTGGACATACAGTGTAAGTATTTCACACATCCTGACCTACCGTCTTGTCTTTTTTATTTTGAGATAGAGTCTTACTATGTAGCCCTGGCTGACCTAGAACTCACAATGTAGACCAGGCTGGCCTTGGACTCACAGACATCTGCCTTCCCCCGTCTCTCGAGTACCAGGCACTTGAGCCACAATCCTGTAGTCTTATGTAGAAGGGGCATGGGGAGAGGGAGTCTAGATTTTCAGTGTGCTTCTCAATAATTATGCAACAGCAGGTTCATGTGTCACATGGCAATCTGTTCCAACTGGCACATGTGATTTCTGTACCCAAACTCTAGGTCCCACGAGCCCCGCGGCAGCTCCTTGTCAGAGCTGACTGCTCAGCACACACGCTGCACTCATTCCCCGCTTTTCCAGGGATGCCATGTGGCCTCAGGCCTTCTAGAATACCCATCTCATTTCAAGGCCTCTCACCTTCTTCCTCTTCCCAGCCAGGCTCCTCAGAGATGCTCTGGTCTGCCCGCTGCTTCAGGGCGTCCCTCCGGGCCTGCTCCTGAGGGTGGGAGAGTAAAGACCAGGAGGTTACGGCACCCTCCTCTCAGGCCCTGTCATAACCGTAGAACCCTTGGCACCCCCAGAAAAGACTACAGTCTTCAACTCTTTCTTGCCTTGACAAAAGTCTGCTTCCCTCAGGGCTGAGTCAGGGGTCTTCCCAAGTGAGACCAGCATACCTGTTCAAGTTGGTGGACTTTATAGAAATACCGATGCCAGAATTCTGAATGGGAAACAGCTGCTGGAACCTGAAGGGAGGAAATGGAGATGAGAATTGGGGAATGATGTATAAATTCCTTACCAGCCTGTTCCCAATCACTCTAGAGCACAGACACACAAAGTGGCTTTACAGTAATTGACAAATCCCCTCTACCCCACTTTAATCCAACCAAACCCACCTTCTGGGCCCAGTTTGGCCAGGAAAGGAGACCAGAACTGCCATAAGACTTTGCTGGTCTTTCTACTTCTCACCGTCTCTGACTGCCAGAAGCCTGGCAGATCAGCCTCTTCCTGCAGCTTCCTGGCTCAGCACATGGCCCATCTGGCTCTACAGGGTCTCCCACTACCCACATCCCTCCCACTTCCCAACACCTCAGGCTCAGAGCCAGCTGAGGTCCTGCCGGCTGGGCCCTCACCATCTTGGTGTAGAGGGCCCGGATGGAGGGGCTGCCTACAAGGAGTTCAGAGATCTCCCCCTTCTTCTCTTCCAAGTAGAAATGGGAAAGCCAGGCGTCAAACAATTCCGGGGGCCCTGCAGAGGGATAAATGCTGATGGTCAGTTTCCTGTGTCTAGGGAAGGAACACTGGGACCAGAGAAAACACTTAAGCCTGCACTTGAACAATAAAGGAAGCTTAAGGGTTCTGTTCTTTTCTTTTTTTTTTTTTTAGATCTATTTATTTATTATGTGTACAGCATTCCTTCCATGTGTGCCCACATGCCAGAAGGGGGCACCAGGTCTCATTATAGATGGCTGTGAGCCACCATGTGGTTGCTGGGAATTGAACTCAGGACCTCTGGAAGAGCAGTCAGTGCTCTTAACCACGGAGCCATCTCTCCAGTCCCAAAGGTTATTTTCAAAGCCATTTTATCCAAGGGGAAGAGTCAGGAAGGGTTGGGTGGGTTCTTCTAAGATCTCCAGAAAGGACCAAGGTCTCTCTCTCATCTCTGCTGCTACTTCGTCCTCTGCATGGGCTGTTGAAACAGCGCTTTTCAATGTGGACCCATACTATCAGAGACAATGGCTGTGTCTCTGCCCTCCTCCCCCTCTTTTGTTCCTTTCCTCCTCCTCAACAGTCTAAGTCAGCCCAAGCTCCTCCTTTTTCTCATTTTGGCTTTTTTTTTTTTAAAGATTTATTTATTACGCATACAGTGTTATGCCTGTATGTTTGACTGCAGGCCAGAAAAGGGCACCAGATCTCATTACAGATGATTGTGAGCCACTATACAGTTGCTGGGAATTTAACTCAAGACCTCTGGAAGAGCAACCAGTGCTCTTAACTGCTGAGCCATCTCTCCAGCCTATTCCCCCCACCCCCGCCCACTTTGCTTTTGCTCATGCGTCTCCCCTAAATCATTATGGCCTCTTCTGACAATTCCTATTTCTTTGCAACCCAGAGCCTATCCGGGGCTCCCAATCTAACTGCCGTCATGACATGCGCTCATGTCTGTCCCCACTTGGCTATTGCTGGAAACCCAGAAGACACCCCAGCTCCTTCCTGCCCTATGTGCTCTGATTCTACTTCTTTAGGCTCTCCTGATACATACTTTCCTCTCCATTCAATCTGCCTCTCCCCAGGCTCTGGCCTTACCTTTGACATGGGGATCCCTAGGCACCCCTATGTCACGCTCCCATCTTTGTCTCTTCCTTGACAACACAGCCTCATGGGCTACTTTACAAAATGCAAAAGATGATCATTTGTGAGCTTTTAAAGTGAGGGTTCACAGAAAATCTTCAAAAATCAAAGAATTCCAACACTACACACACACATATTATATGTATGTATGGCTTTGTTTTTTGTTTTTTTGAGTCAGTGTATCACTACATGGCCCTGGCTGGCCTGGAACTTGCTATGTAGACCATGATGCCCTCAAACTCACAGAGATATGCCCGCCTCTGCCACCCAAATCATGGGATTAACAACGGCATGCACCAATATGCCTGGCCTTGCACATAAATTTTTATAGAGAAAGGGCACATCATTGTGATCAGGTTTTTGTTTCTTTTTTAAACTTTTCTGGTATTGGAGATTGAACCTAGGGCTTTGTGTATGCTACACAAACATATCCCAAATCCTTTTTATTTTTACTTTGGTACAGGTTTTGCTAAATTGCCCAAGTTGGCTCTGAACTCATCATTGTAGATCAGCCTAGGCTCAATCTTTCAATGTTCCTGCTTCAGCTTCCAAGTAGCTGGCATTTTAGGAGCATGCTATTGTACCCGCTGTCAAGAGATTTTTATAGGCCTCTGTGACTAAAGGAAAGTCTAGAACCACTATCACGAGTCTTTCATGACCAAACACTAGCTGCTTATTCTGATACACAAAAGCCCTCTCCCAACCAGCTTGCTGGCTGCCTTCACTTCCTCATGAACTTTAGTGTCACCAAAAGAGCTCCCTATTCTTTCTGGCTTTTTTTTTTTTAAAGACTTATTTATTTATTATGTATACAGTGTTCTGTCTGTCTGTATGCTTGCTGGCCAGAAGAGGGCACCAGATCTCATTACAGATGGCTGTGAGCCACCATGTGTTGCTGGGAATTGAACTCAGGACCTCTGGAAGAGCAGTCAGTGCTCTTAACCTCTGAGCCATCTCTCCAGCCCCCTTCTTTCTGGCTTTTTAAATATACTCTTGCCCTTGCCTGAATAAGCTTCCACTACTAAATATTATTCCCAGGCTCCACAGGCTAAGCTGGCTAGGTGCAATCCTCTGGACTCTGCAGACGGAGTCAATCCACCCTTTACTACCTCTGCTTGATTCCTTGTCTCCCATTTCTCTCTCTTTGCAGCCTGGTTCTGAATGAATGGCCAGCTTGAAGGCTTAACTCATTTCTGGTCTCTAGTTCCTACCATGGGGCATAGTGGACAGAAACCCAAAGGTGCAGTAATCCCATCCGGCAGACAACTGAACAGAGAGGATAAGGGACTCTGTCCCTCAAGAGACAGAGTTAGCGTTAAAATACCTGAGATTCAGGGAAGAAAAGGATCAATGACCTGCATAGAGTATAAGGTAATATTGGTCCTACTCTGTCCCCAGGATGTAGAGCTACTTGGCCTGTGGCATCTAGAATAGAGACCCTACAATCCATATCTTCTCCCTCTCCTGCCCCATAAGCTCACCCCCACTGCTACCCCTCACCATCGGGTTCGTTGCAGTACGTTGCTGGGTCTGACTGCAGACTGTAGAGGCGAGCCTGTAAGCAAGAGAGAAGAGAGAAGAAAAATTCTGGGGAGGTGGATGCAGAGAAAATCCCCTCTGTGCATAGTATTAAATCAGCTACAATCCAGCTTCCCCCTTGTTGGTTGCCAAACCCACAGGTTATTAATGATATAGTGGTACTCAGCTAGCCCCCAAAACTAAGACCCTCAGAAAAATAGTCTCTTTCCCAATATTCCAACCCTGAGAACTGAGAAAATACGGTAAACAGATTATAAAATTATAACTTCTGGAATATATGAAATTTTAAAAAATGTCAAATGTAATTATGTCAATAAAATCCAAACTTAAGGGCAAATTGTGAGATAATTTAAGTGTCTCCAAATTAAAATCCAATAAGGCTGGGTGGTGGTGGAGCACGCCTTTAATCCGAGCACTCGGGAGGCAGGGGCAGGCAGATCTCTGTGAGTTTGAGGTCAGCCTGGTCTACAGAGCAAGTTCTAGGACAGGCAGAACTACACAGAGAAACCTTGTTTTGAAAAACCTAAAATCAAAAACAAACAAACAAACAAACCTATCAACAATAACCAGGCATGGTGATGTATACTTTTAATCCCAGTAAAGACAGAGGCAGGTGGATTTCTTGAGTTCGAGGCTAGTCTGCTCTATAGACTAAGTCCCAGGAAAGCCAGGACTACACAGAGAAACCCTGTCTTGATAAATCAAATAATGATGACGATGATAACAATTCCATTAATAATATCTTGCACTGGGATGTGATTCTGTGGTAGAACCCTTGATTAGCATGTATAAAGCCAACAGAGCAGGGAACGAAGTTAGGCCCAGGAAAAGAGAAAAGAAAAATAAATTTCAGAGCCACTCTACCAAATGCACTGTAAAGCAATGCTCCACTGGGGCCACAGGAAGCCCAACTTAGCTTATAAACAGAAAGGCCCTTCTTCCTCAGACCAGACAGAGCATGGGCTGTCTGCATGGGAACTTCAGCCGTACGTTTTAGTGATGAATCACTGTGATGATCACTCTTATTGAAAATCTCAAAATTCTGGTACATGTTAGTAAATAGTCCCAGCAATGCAAGTTTGGAATGGCAATCCAATGTGATAAGATGCAACAAAAGCCTGTGTGCCATGCTATGACCCTGTGAATTCGAGAGAGACGGCCCAGGAAACAGGAGACAGAAGCACTAACACACTGCTCTAGTTGTTGCTCATGGGTTCTGACTGCTAGATTTATTTCCAGTGGAAATTAGTCTAAAAGAACAAAATATGAAACAAATTATGCCCCAAAGATGTTCTTTTCAGGGTCCTTACTACGGCTGAAAGCTGAAAAGAACAAAAACGTGCAACACTGGAAAGTGACTGAATAATGCTATCTATACTCATTTGCAAGAATTTTTTAAAATTTATTTTTATTTTATGTGCATTGATATTTTGCCATGGGTGTCCAGTCCCCTAGAACTAGAGTTACAGACAGTTGTGAGCTGCCATGTGGGTGCTGGGAACTGAACCCCAGTCCTCTAGAAGAGCAATAAGTGCTCTTAATAGCTGAGCCATCTTTCCAGTACTCATTTGCAAGAATTTAAAGACACTGAAACGTGGTTAGGAAAACCCAAAAAGACTAAAACAAACAAAAAACCCAAGTAATTATCTTTGCATTTTATTTATTTATTTATTTATTTATTTATGGAGACAAGATTTCTCTGTGTAACAGCCCTGACTGGAAGTCACTCGGTAGACCAGGCTGGGCTCAAACTCACTGAGATCCACCTGTCTCTGCCTCCCAAGGGCTGGGATTAAAGGCATACACCACCACCACCTGGCCAAATTTGTCTATATTTTTAAAGACTTATCGATTTATTATGTATACAATGTTCTGCCTGTATGTTTGCCTCCAGGCCAGAAGAGGGTACCAGATCTCATTATAGATGGTTGTGAGCCACCATGTGATCGCTGGGAATTGAACTCAGGGCCTCTGGAAGAACAGCCAGTGCTCTTAACCACTGAGCCATCTCTCCAGTCCCCTTGTCTATATTTTTAGACTGAACATATATTTCTTTTGTGATAAAAGGTTGACAGATAACTCTTTGAATCTTTAGCAAAGGCTGTAAGTGAATACCTTGGTGCCGTCGTATGGCTCAGCTGTGCCAGAGGGTGTGCCCATCAGGGTGATGACATCGCAGTCAATGGTTTTGTCTGGTGAGGGGGCAAAGGTGTCTGAGATCACCCCTAAGAAGTCAGATAACCCCTTCTTCATTTTTTCTGTTGCTCCTGAGGAGCCTTCCGTCTGCAGAGAAAACCAAAAAAGGAAAACAGTGTCCTAGGAGCGGAATGCGTTCTGGGGTCTAGAGGTGGCGCATCAGGAGAGGAGCACTATGTGTGAGCATACGAGACATGCTTAAAATCCTTCTCCCCATCTCAGACTGGAGGAGGAGGGAGGTAGAGTCCTCTAGTCCCAGCTGGGATGTTGAACAGGGCCAAGGTAGGCTTGAAGAGAGCTTCAACTGGTTGCTACATCAAAACATCAAAGCCAACTTGGCTGATCAAAGATTGGCAGGAGGGGTAGGGAGATGGTTCAGTTAGAAGTGCTTACTATGCAAGCATGACAACCTGAGTTCAGTCCCACACATGCAGGTAGCAGGCCAGGTGTGGTGACAGAGTTAAGGAGGCAAAGACTGGGAGATCCCTGGTGCATGCAGGCCAGAGGGCATCGTCTAACCTAGCTGAGAAGTTTCAGGCCCAGTGAGAGACACTGTCTCAACAAACAAGGTGGCGGGGTTCACAACACCTGAGGTTGTCCTTTGGCTTCCAGATGCACGTGAACCAAACAAACATGTGAACCACATGTATTTCTTTTTCTCCTCCCCCTCCCCTTTATTTTGACACAGGGTTTCTTAGTCCTGGCTGTCCCAAAACTTGCTGTGTAGAGCAGGTTGGCCTCACTGAGGTCCACCTGCCTCTGCCTCCTGCGTGCTAGGATTAAAGAGTGTTGCACTGCCACTGCCCAGCCTGAACCACACATATTTTCGAGCCCACATGTGCATTTACATACACACACACACAGAGTCAAAGAAAATCTACGTCATTTTAGCAGGAAAGAAAAGAAGAGGGTCTGGGATGAGTGGTGGTTTTGAATCCCATGTCTATTACTGGCGGGCTATGAGACCAGAATCTTCTCTGAGTCTGTCTTTTGTGAAATGTGGATGAATAAGACAGGGATAATACTTTTCAAAGACAAGAGCAGTGTGGTAACTTCATTATTGCTAAGGAAGTAGAATATTCTGCAGAGATGCTGGGGAAATAAGCAGGACAAGGACAGACAGTTTGCCAGGAAATAGGTGAAGGCTAGCAAACGAACCTTCTGGAGGTACAAACAGTGCATCATGGGTCAGTATGCCCTCTTCTTGGCATAGATGGTGAACTGAGAGGCAGGTCAGACTCCAAAAATCTCATGCAAAACCATAATACTGATTTTGCTTTGTTGAGACGGGATCCTGCTAGGTAGCCCAGGCAGACATAAAATGTGTTATACAATCAAGGCTTGCCTAAAATTAAAAACCTTCCATCCCCAACTTGCCATGTGTTGGGATTACAGGTGTGTACAGGCATTATCTTTTAAAAAAAAAAAAGATTTATTTTATGTGTGAGTGTGTGTGTGTGTCTGTGTGTGCAAGCATGTGAGCAGGTGCCCTCCATAGAGGCCAGAAGAGGGCACTGAATCCCCTGAAATTGGAGTGATGGGTGGCTGTGAGCTGTGTGACACAGGTGTTGGGACAGAACTCAGGTTCTCTGAAGAGCTGTCTCTCCAGCGCTAGTGGGAGTGTGGCGGCAGGTGGGTCTCTGAGTTCAAGGCCAGTCTGGTCTCTAGAACTAGTTCTAGGACAACCAGGGCTGTGCATAAAGGAACCTTTCTCAAAAAAGACAAAAAAAAAAAAAAAAAAAAAAAAGGCCGGTATGTTAACCAGGAATGGTGGTCAGATTCATATAGTTCTAGCACTTTTTTTTTTTGTTTTGTTTTTTTTGAGACAGGGCTTCTCTGTGGCTTTGGAGCCTACCCTGGAACTAGCTCTTGTAGACCAGGCTGGCCTCGAACTCACAGAGATCCACCTGCCTCTGCCTCCTGAGTGCTGGGATTAAAGGCATGTGCCACCAGCGCCCAGCATTTCTCTTTTCTTTTTTTGGTTTTTCGAGACAGGGTTTCATAGTTCTAGCACTTTAAAGGGTGAGGATTGCTATGTGTTTGAGGCCAGACTGGGCTATGCAGTGAGACAAAGTCTCAAAACTACCAACACACACACACACACACACACACACACACACACACACACACACACACACACACACACACTTTATTAAAATATTAGACACACTACAAGATTACCTTTGATCAAATAACTTTTGCTCTTTATACTGTGCTGGCTGGTTTATGTCGACTGGATACATGCTAGTCGTCTGAGAGGAGGGAGCCTCAACTGAGAAGATGCCTCCAAAAGATCAGGCTGTAGGAAGACTGTAGGGCCTTTCTTTCTCTCTCTCTCTCTCTCTCTCTCTCTCTCTCTCTCTCTCTCTCTCTCTCTCTCTCTCTCTTTAAGTTAATCAGGCCTTGAACTCACAGAGATCTGCTTGCCTCTGCTTCCTGAATGCTAAATGCTGGGATTAAAGGTGTGGGCCACCACCACCGAGCTTGTAGGGCATTTCTTAATGATTGATATGTTAGAGCCTAGCCCATTGTGGGTGGGGCCACCATTGGGTTGGTGACCCTGTGTTCTCTTAAGAATGCAGCCCTAAGCAAGTCACAAAGAACAAGCCAGTAAGCAGTACCCCTCCATGGCTAATGCATCAGCCCAGCCTCCAGGTTCTTGCCCTGACTTCCCACAGTCACTTGGACTGTGAGTTGGGATATGTAAGCCAAACAAACCCTTTCCTCACTAAGTTGCTTTTGGTCATAATGTTTTATCCCAGAAATGTAAACTCTAATATACACTGATTTTAAAATCTAATTCCTGGGCTGGAAAGAAGGCTCAGTGGTTCAGAGGACTGGTTGTTTTTCCAGAGGACTTGGGTTCAATTCCAGCACCCACAGAGCACTTCACAACTGTCTGTAACTCCAGTTCCAGGGAGACTGACCCTCACACAGAGTGTATACAGGTAAAACACTAGTACACATCAAACAAAACAAACAAATAATCTAACTCCTACCCTAGAAGATTTCACCGTACATCTCAAGATTAACAAAACAGAGCCACAAGAAGATAAATTGGCACAATATAAGCACTCTTGAGATCTACTAAGAGTACACTCAAATTTTTAAAATTTATTACTGTGTGTGATGTGTGTTTAGACACGTCTGTAGGAAGCATGGTCAACACATGGGAGTAAGAGGTAAGAAGTCAACTCTGTTGGGTTGGTCCTCTTTTTCCATGGGCTCTGGGCACTGAACT
Source organism: Ondatra zibethicus (assembly GCA_004026605.1). Taxonomy (NCBI): domain Eukaryota; kingdom Metazoa; phylum Chordata; class Mammalia; order Rodentia; family Cricetidae; genus Ondatra; species Ondatra zibethicus. The sequence continues at coordinate 29,339 of PVIU01000103.1, read as the reverse complement.
CTGGCTGTCAGGCTTGTGTGACAAGCACCCTACCTGCTGTGCCGTGTTGTCGGCCCATATGTATGTGCTGTCAACTTGAAAGGACCTAGAACTGCCCAGGGGCAAGCCTTTGAGCACACCTATGAGGCTTATTTAAACTAGTTAGTCTCTAGGTATGCCTGAAGGATGATCTAGTTTATGCTGAGGTAGAAGACCCACCCTTACTATGGCTGGCAGCAGTCCATGAGCTGGGGTCCTGGACTGAGTAAAAGGAGAAAGTGAGCTGAGACTAGGAGCCACCTCTCTGCTTCCTGACTGTGAGTGCGATGTGACCAGCTGCCTCCTCAAGCTCCTGCTGTCAGGACTTTCCCATCACGATGGACTATGCACCCCCAAATTGTGAGTCAGAACCAACCCCTCTGAAGTTCCTTTACCAGCTACCTGGTCCCAGTAATGAGACAAGTAACCAATACACTAGCACGCAAATAAGCTACACCTCCAGTTTCCTACTATTGCATACTTTCTTTTCTTTTTTAAAGCTGTGTTGTATTTTTGTGGTGTGAGTGTTTTGTCTACACATGTGTATGTGTACCCCTGGAACTGGAGTTACCGATGGCTGTGAGCCAGCATGTGGGTGCAGGAAACCAACTCAGGGTCTGCTGTAAGAGCAGCAAAGGCACTTACCCACTGAGTTACCTCTCTAGACTATAAAAGGGGGGGGGGTAGTTTCAATATATATTAAAAGCCTAAAACTATACCTACTCTTGACCTTTCCAATATTGCATAATAAAATATTATGGCAATAGAAAAAAGCTTAACAAGAATACCGTTCATTGAAGATCTGCCCATTAATATCATGAAAGAAAAAAAAAAAAAAAGAAGATCTGCCCAATACTAGAAGTGGAATAGGAAACTGAGGCTTTTTAAATTTACCTAACTGAAGGCCACACCACTTAGGATACTGCAGAATGAACAGTTTAAGTAAAAAAGTTCCATTCCCAGCATCCACATGGTGGCTCGCAATCATCTAACTGCAGTTCCAGGGGATGAGACACTGTCGGCCCTCCAAAGGCACTGCATGCATGTGGTACACAGATATGCACGCAGGCAAAACACCCACATACTTAGATAAACAAATAGATAATTTAAAAAAAATCAGTTAGGACCCAAGTATGTTGGTACATGCATTTGGGGATAAAGATGGGACAATCAGGAGTTTAATGCCATCCTCTGAGTTTGAGCTAATCTAGGCTATCTGAGATGCAACAAACAACCAAACAAAAAAAAAAAAAAGAAAGAAAGAAAAAAAGGAAGACAGACGAACAGACAGACCAAAGGGGTAAAAACAAACATGTTAAAAAATATAGTATTCAGGGCTGACAAGAAGGTTCAGTGGAGGGGCTGGAGAGATGGCTCAGCAGTTAAGAGCATTGCCTGCTATTCCAAAGGTCCTGAGTTCAATTCCCAGCAACCACATGGTGGCTCACAACCATCTGTAATGAGATCTAGCGCCCTCTTCTGGCCTGCAGGCATATATTGTATATATAATAAATAAATAAATATTAAAAAAAAAAAAAAGAAGGAGGTTCAGTGGATAAATGCACATGTTGCCAAGGCTGGTGGCCTGAAGTCAGAAGGAGAGAATCAACTCCCACAGCAGTCTTCTAACCTGGCACATGCGTGCACACAATCACACACACACACAAATAAAATTATTTTAAAAATTATATTTAGTTGGCCCTAAGCTTTTTGTTTGGTTTTTGTTTTTTTGAGACAGGGTCTCTGTGTAGCTCTGGCTGTCCTAGAACTTACACTGTAGACCACGCTGACCTCAAACTCAGATCCACCTGCCTCTGCTTCCAGAGTGCTGGGACTAAAGGCATGTGCCACCACTGCCTGACTAGTTTTTTTTTTTTTTAGATTTATTTATTTATTATGTATATAGAGTTCTGTCTGCATGTATGCCTGCATGGCAGAAAAGAGCAACAGACCTCATCATAGATGGGTGTGAGCTCCCATGTAGTTGCTGGGAACTGAACTCAGGACCTCTGGAAGAGTGGCCAGTGCTATTAATCTCCGAGTCATATCTCCAGCCTGTTTGTTTGTTTTTTGAAGAAAGTATAGAGTTTAACAGTAGTTAAAATAGTTTAACAATAGTTAAATTAACTACAGTTACCTTCATGGTGGGGATTCTGGGTATGTCTAGGCTGGGCTTTTCTTTACACACACATTTGTTTATATGCATTTTCTACAATGCATTATTTTGCTAAAAGAAAACATTTGTTAAAACAATACATATGTGGAAAAACTATTAACTTATTTGCTTGACAAACAATTCCTTCAAACTGGGAGCAAAAGTATCCCTATCTCCCCACAGCGGAAAAACAATCAGCTAATGAGGGAAAAGTTGGGGGTCCCCACCAGGATCCCAGAGCATGCCACACTGTGAAGGGTAGCCATCACGGTGGGTAGTACTCACAGCCAGCTTCTCCTTGACCACACTGGCTGTGGCTGCTATGGTGCAGGCCGTGTCATGTTGTACCACCTGGGTAAATTCTGTCAGGTCCCGCTTCATGAACTCCAAAGCTTCAGTGGACTATGAAAGACAGAGAAGGACAAAGCTGACAGGCGCCATTATTCCACACGTCTTCTTCAGCATGTGAAATGTCAGGTGACAGAAGAGCCAGGGTTTGGGAATAATGCTTACTTGTCCCAATTCCCTGACCTGGATTAGCTGGCGGCAGAGAGGGAAACGCCTGCTCTTTAGCATAAAGACTGAGTTTCAGCCCAGGCACTCATGAACTATGCCCCCAGGAGTGGGCCTCATTTAGTCACTGTTGCTCTCCTATCAAATGACCTCGAAAGCAGAGCGGCAAGTGGAAGAACACATACCTATTCTCCAAACAGACTGAAAACTTGCTTTGATATAAGTCCTATGTGCTTGAAATTTCCAATATGATAAAAGGTGTCTGACTATTTTTTAATTAAAAATATTTTTGAGACAGTGTCTGACTTTATCCCTGGCAGACCTGGAACTCTCTATATAGGCCAGGCTGACTTGATAGAAATCCACCTGCCTCTGTCTTCCAAGTGCTGGGATTATGGGCACCACCACACACAGGTGACATGGATGGATGTGATTTTTTTTTTTTTTTAATTCCAAGGAAGGACGGATTCTCCCTCAGTCTTGGTTCCAGTGTTCCAGGTTCTGTCTATCCATTAAGTTTCTTTGGACTGAATGGTATTTGCTCCTGTCCAACCAACCTGTTTCAGAGCTAGCTTGAGCCAGCTGGTCCTCAGCTGCCTTCTATGTCTGTGTTGCTTATATCATGTTCACCAGCTTCAAGATGACCTCCTGAACCACCTGGGCTCACCCCACTTTGCAAGTCCCCTCATTTTACATGGATCAATCACCAGAAATTTTGCTTTGTTTTGAGAAGGTTTCACTATGTTGGCTGATCCTTTTACCTCCACCTCCCTCCCAAGACTGCACATCATGCCCAGATTACAGATCTGCACCTTTGTGCCCAGCCAAAGCATGTTTTGAGTGTCCTGTTTTTGTTTTTTCCTGGGATGGGGCTGCCTGCTTTTCATTGCCCTGACAGGACTGTGAGTGGGATGATGAGGAGCCACTGAAGGACTGAAGCAGGAAAGACACAATGAGACCATCCTGGAACTAGCTCTGCACATCACGCTGACCTCAAACTCATTCATAGAGATTTGCCTGCCTCTGACTCCCGAGTGCTGGGATTAAAGCTGTGCACATTTTCATTTTTAATACATTACATTAGTGACTGGCGTAGTTTTAGGCATTCAGAGTCAAGGTGGCCATAGGATATCTGGGTAGTTGTTCAGTAAGAGCTATCCTTAAGTACCAAAGGCTCTAGGAAAAGAAAGAAGACTAACTCCCAAGGGGAGGTGACCCACAGTAAGAGTCTGCAGACTACCCATAGCTGTGAGCTAAGGACAAAGAGTCTCAGAGCCCCATCTTTAAACGGCAGGCAGAGAAACATGAGCTCAACAGAGTTAAGTTTCAAAACAGGGTGGGAGGGGCACATATTAGTGTCAAGTGCTGTAGAAAGTTCCAGAAAGATAAGCTGGCAAGTGAGAAACGTGTGTGACTACTGATAAGTGTGTGTGCTGGCTTCAGGGGTGGTGAGGGGGTGAATCGCTGACCTCCTATTTTCTAAAGTCTGTGAAGACAAAGGGAGGAGAAAAGTAAGAGAATGAAAGGTTTATTGGGGAGTGTCTAGACCCTGTTAGAGTGGGGCAGATGCAAACGTGCCTTCTCTAACACTGTGTCTGAGTGTGCACTTGGATGAACAATATAGATGGACAGGAGGCTCAGGACGGAAGCAGAAGGCAGATTATTGGGCCCTCTCAAAGTTGTAGGCTCTGGGCAATTTATATTAAGGGAGCAGGGAAGAGACTGATTCAAAGGGAGCCAAGATGGGAAGCAACGGCAAGGAAAGCAGCAAAAGAGCAAGAAAAAGGTAGAAGGAAAAAAATGGTGATGCTATCTAAGCTTTACTTATAGTACTTAATAAAAACAATGAATGCTTGCATGGTTCTTAAGGGCTTTATATGGTTCTTAGTGCTCTCTATATAATTTAATCCTCATGACAACCCATTAGACAGGTATTATTACTTCATTTTACAGCGTTGAAAGGTTAAAAGACTGGCCAAAGCCAAATATGGCCTTTAATTCCAGTGCTCCAGAGGCAGGTGGATCTCTATGAGTTTGAGGCCAGTCTGGTCTACATATGCATTCCAGAGTGGCCACGGGCTACATAAACAATCAGACCATCTCAAAAATAAATAAATAAATAAAAAGATGAGTTTCCCAAGTTCCCATAAACATAAGTAACTAAATTCAGTCTTCTCTTTCTGAGAGGAGCCTCGAAACACAGAGGAAGACATCCTGTACCACCCACTGAATGAATGCCACACTTTCCTTGCTGGAGCACGCTACTTTGAGATCTCATAGTAAACTTTAGTGAAAAGTCCTCCCTCTTCAACAAAACAAACAGCTCAGGAAATTCTCAGGTATGCTGGGCGGTAGCTTGAGCGACTATCCAGCAGTACCCAGGTCAGGGAAGAAAAAGAAACAAACAAAGAAATCTCTCCTAAAGTATTGGGCTGCTTTGGGATCAGAAGCCTCCTGGAGTCTGCCCTAAAGCAGGACTCAGTTCATTTGCTTGCGGTAAATAGTAATTAGTTTTCCCACAACTTAGTTGGGTTGGTTTTAAATAAAGTAACATTGGGACAAAACAGGAGTACCCACTGGCACGGCCTATCCAGGGACAAGCATTACTCCCTTCACAGGGATTACTTAGCCAGTCATTTCCCCAGGTTCCCACTCTCTGGTTATCAATCCCTTTTCCCTTTTGCAAATCTTTCGCTCAGACAGGGCTCACCAGACACCAGTGTCTCTGCGATCCTCATCTCTACCTGGTTCCTGCTCCTCACCTTCTCTGCTACACCTTCCTGGGCATGCTCACGACTCCCCAGTCTGGACAAGATGTCAGGTACCTTCCTTTCACCGTATTTACAAAAGCAACTAAGCGGCTATTTTGTTCGGCTGCCCGCCCCCCACCGGACTGAGCTTTGTGAGGCCCAAGTTCGGCTAAGGTCTGTATCCTCCCGGGCTGTCTTGGGAGTAGCGATTGTCAAATACTCTAATATTTAAATTGTTGTAAGGGTAAGGTGTTGTTAGTGGTGGCGTCTCATCCTTTTCTTCCAACTGGCCTCCCAGAAGCGTGAAAAACCCAGTTAGGGCTAGCTGGATCAGGTTGCAAGGAGAGAGAGGAGGGTGCCGGCCCGGCTTACCTTTTCTTTGACTGCCTGGTAACTCTGCTGCAGCCAGCTCCGCCACCACCCCACGTCCTCCCTGTGGAAGACAGACACATCTGGAGGCCCCGCAGTGTGGTGAGGCCTACGAGCCGCTTCCCTACCCCCTCGCACCACGCCTCCGCTCTGCCCTTTCAGCTCGGTCCGCACCCACGCGGGCAGCCTGTTCCCTACAGGGATCCTGGCCCACCACCCCAACCCTGGGAGAATCTAGGCCCCCGACGCCAAAGGGAGGAACGACAGGCTCACCCTTCCGCCATCTTGCCTGCATGACATCACCACTATTTACCGACCTTTGACTTCCGACACGGCACCGCCCCCTCAGGCTCCGCCCCCAAGCGCGCGCCCCAATCCTCGTCCAAAGCACAGCCTTCCGCCCAATCCCCGCCCCCCTCCTTCAATGTGCCTCGCCTCTGTCTAATTCGAGTCTCAAATTCTATTTTAGCTCCGCCTCTGAACTCTCGATCCAATCCTATTCAAGTTTGCCCTCCGGTCCCACCCACCAACCTCTAGCTCTCCCGGGAGCCCCTGACTACAGTGGCCTCTGTGGGCCAAGTTCCTCAGGCTTTCTAGATCGCGGATTGGAAGTAGGGAGAAAAAGGGAGGGCAGGGCTCGACTGTCGAACGCTGGGCTAGGACCGCTCCCCTTTGTGAAACCCGCTGCGTAGCAGCTGCTCAGTGTTCTATTCCGGGCTAGTTCAGCAAGCACGGGCTGCGGGACTCTGAGCCAGAGTTCGGAGGGTTGGGAAAACTCCGAGGCTACTTCAGGTTATCCTCTGGATGACCCTCAGTATCATCTGGAGAGGCAGATGTGCATTCAATTGTCACAACTTTCGGTGGCCTAACTTAAGACGTGAGCTGAATGTGTTCTGGAAGAATCCTGAGATCGACTGATAGAGGGGAATTGAGGTCTACTGATTGTGGAAGGGGTATTCCGTAGTGGGTATTCCCTACCCACTACCTCAATCTACGGAAATCCCACCCTCATCCCAAAACGAATTTGCCGCCCCTCCTGGAAGGATGCCCCTTAGCTAAAGTCACCTCTGCCACTTGTGCCACTTGTCTGCCTAAGGATCAAGCTATACTAATTCTCCTTAGTGCCGCCCATCTAACGAGAGAGAGAGAAAGAGAGAGAGATTGTTGTTATTATTTCTATCTAAAAAAAAAAAGCAAAAAAATTTTTTTTTCGGGACAGGGCTTCTCCGCTTGCACGTGCCAAGACTGGCTCGGAACTTGTGCAGTCTAGCCGACTTCCAAGTCTATTCTGTTATTCTGCCTCAGCTTCCTCGGTGCTAGGATTAAAGGTGTGCACCATTGTGTCTGGTTTAACAACCGACCACCACACTATTTGCCTGCTTCTCCATTGTGGAAAGACTCCTGACTTAATTATTCATTGTCTCCCATTTCTTTCTTTTATTATATTTTGAATTTCTCTCAGTCAGGTTTTTGGTTTGTTTGTTTCCTTCTCACCATCCACTGACAGAAGTTTTGTCAGACTCCAAGAACGATCGAGTCTGTTGTTTTCTATTTTTCTGTCCTCTTACTCGAACCATTAATATCTTACATGACTCAGTTATCCATTTCCTCCTTTCCCAAAGACTGACTTCTAGGGGCTTTCAGGACATGGAGCCCTCCTGACCAGTCCTCTGGACATCTCTTCCACATAGATTTTTGTTTCTTGCTTCTCGAAAGTCCAAGAGCCCAGTCCTTGGGTCTCTTTTTCCAATGTATAATCATTCCTCCGGTGACCTCAAGTCTCAAGATTTTAAAAGCCACCTGCAACTATGAGATTCTTTCAGCATCCAATTATCTTCTCAAAACACCAGATTCTTTACATCTACTAGATGTGTAATAAGGATATTAAATGTCACATGTCCCAACACAAACTTCTGGTGTGTCCACCTAACCCTCATCTATAAATGGCAACCTCATTTCCTCCAGTTGCTCAAGGCAATTATCTTCGATTCCTCCCTTGTAGTACAGTTGGCTCCTCCTTTAAAACGAAGGCAGAACCTAGTCACTTCCTCTGCTGCCATGGAGACGCAAAACCACCTTCATTTGTCACGGTGCCAATTTCAAGTACTGCTTAGCTGGTAGAGCCTGAACCCACATTGGGCTTCGCTTGATCCAGTGCATCTGTCCATGGAAACCTTAGTCTCTGAGAGTGTAGGCTGCCACAGCTGCTTTTGTGATAATGTCAGCAATTCCTCAAAACATCACTGTATGATCTTGCGATTCCTCTTCTGGGCATATACCCCAGAGAACTGAAAGCAGAAACTTCAACAGATAAACACCCATGAAAATAGACACACCATTTGCAATAACCAAAACATGGAAAAAACCTAAGGTTTTGTTGGCGGGTGAATGGATAAAGAAAATATAAATATGTAAAAGAATATTATCCACCCTTAAAGAGATTCCAACATATGCTATAACACGGGTGCACCTTGACGATGTTACGCTAAGCAGAATAAAGCAGGCACAAAAGGATATCTATTGCATGACTTTCATTTAAGGGAAGTACTTGAACAAGTCACATTCAGAGAAAGAAAGTAGACGGTTGAGCAGAAGGACTGGGGGAGAAGAGAAAGCAGATTTTTGTTTAATGGGTACAGAGCTTCAGTTCAGGAAGATGAAAATGCTAGGTGGGCAGGGATGGCTGCACGGCGATGTGAACACACCACGCTGCGGGGCTAATTTGGCTCGCAAATCAAACTTAAGATAGTGTGTGTGTGTTTGTGGTTTTTTTGTTGTGTTTTTATTTCTGTTTTTCTGACTAGAGGATTCAACCCGAGGTGTGAGCGCTAGGCAAGCATTCCTTCAGTGAGTCCCATCCCCAGTCCTGAAGTGGTGGTCCCTTGTGTTACCTTACATATAAATATGTGTCATTCAGATCTCCACCTCCCTCCTCCCACAGTCTTCCAGTGTCTTCCAAAAGGCATCATCTGTTCACAAAAAGAGCCGGTGAGCACTTGCATTCTCCTCCTGCCCCCATCCTCCCCCCCTGCTGATCTGACCTTGCATTGCTGCCCGTGTTGGACAAACTGCTCCATATACATTGGCCAGTTTGAGTTCCCTGAAATTTTCTGGTGCTCTTCTGACTCAGAGCGTTTGAATTTGTGCTTTCTGCTTAGAATGTTCTTACCTCAACTTCCTACCCACTCTGACCACTTTACTGAATACAGCACACACCTTTAGTACTAGCACTTGGAGGCAGAGGCAGGTAGATCTCTATGAGTTTGAGGCCAGATGGGTTTACACAGAGTTCAGACAAAAACAATACCACCCAAACTAAAACGACTCAGGCTCACCCTCCCAGTACTACCATCTTTCTTCCTTGCTTTATTCTTTTCCCCAAATCAACCACCCTAGAGGATAGTGCCTATATTTTTGAAAGACATTACCTGCCTCTTCTGTCTAGAAACGTGGTTTCCATGAAGACAGAGCTTTTTGTCTGTCTTGGCTGCCTGTCCGTTCTCCAGCGCCTAGAACAGTGCCCGGTGTGGGATCCACATACAACGGTTGTCGAGTGGATGAAAGAATGCGCGCTGTAAAAGCGAGGGCAAAGACAAGACTGACGTGGAACACTCTGCAACAGCTGATGTGAGGAGGAGAGAGATGGAGGTGACCGAGCGAAGGCTGTTAGCACCCAGGGCCTGAGACTTCTGGACACAAGAGTTGGCAGAGGGGTTTTTAGTCTTCTGGAGCTGTGGTACAGAACCAGGGGCCTCAAATGTGCCAGACAAGTCCTTTCCCCCTACCGCACGCCCTTCTTACCTGTGTGACATCACCAAAAGCTTTGTTTGATGTTTACTTTTGTTTCTGAATTTTGTCTTTTAAGTCAGGCTCTGTGGGGGCTGGAGAGATGGTGCTGCAGTTCTCTCAGGAGACCCAATTCCTCGTGTCGGGGACCAGCCAAGACAAAAATGCCTCTTGCCAGGGGGATTTAGAAAATATTAGTAAAGAATATGAAGCTGCAAATGAATAAAACAGAGAAACATATAATAGTATCGCAAGGGAATTCCAGTGAGTACTGAGATTCGCCCCCGCATTTAATTCCTACTGCTTAAAATACCCCTGACCCCAAACTACATTAACATGATACAAGGAAATGAACGTACTAATTGAAGGCTGTGGGTTACACCCATAGTTAAACATTCTGTTGCTAGAACAAGTCACACTCACACCCTAGACCAAAACATTCTGCAGGCAAACCACTCCCTGCATGGAATCCAAAGTTATTGCCTTAAGGGAACTGGAACTTAGTTGGATCCTTTAACTTTTGTTTGAGGTAGGAACAGATCTACTTCTCTATTCCTGGAGTACAAGGTCTGGTTACTAGTCACACTTGTTGACAAGAACCTTGAGAGAGAACTCTCTGATCTAAATCTAGGTGGGACCTTTGTTTGAGGTAGAAGCCCAATAACCTTGAAGGAACTAGAGTAAGTTCCAACTCTCTAACCTTTGGTCAACGTGGAAATAGGCTCACATTTTAGGTCCCTCCACATCCTAGCATCCACATTATGGCTCACAACCTTGTATAATCCCAGTTCTAAGAGATCCAAGAGTTCCTTCTGGCTTCTGCAGGCACAAAGTGTAATGGTCTGTTCTGTCCCTTTAAGAGACAAGCCCCACCCACTCCCTCCCCAGTCCAGGCAGGCAGATCTTCCTTCTGCTTCTTTCTGTCTTTCTCCCAAAAAGGTAGCTGTGGCTTCTCTCTCTCTCTCTCTCTCTCTCTCTCTCTCTCTCTCTCTCTCTCTCTCTCTCTCTGTTCCTTCCTCATCCCCCACTTTTCACCCTCTCCCCTTCCCTTCCATAACTCACATAACTCACTAATATCCAACTTCACTCTGCATGGTGTGCCTATCTGTCTCTCCTCCTGGGACTGACTGCCCCACCAAGGTCAGCCATTCGGGGAACACAGTCGTTTTTCCTTAAACCATAACACAAAGCACTCGCATAAGCTCATACATACATTTATGCAAGCAAAATACCCATACACAGAAAGTAAAAATGAATCTGCTTTTTTAAAAGATAGGGTCTTGCTGTACAGCTGGCTCCAAACTTGCAGTGTAGCCTAAGCTGTCCTGAAATGCCTCACCCTGCCTTCAAAACAAAACCAACATTGAGTCCACTTTTTATCACCCCCGCAACTCCTGTGTAGACCCAAGGTTAACTGTAAGAGCCACACAAATTCTGGGATTATAGATGTGCACCATTGGATAAGAAACTTGTTTGTGCATAGTGGCATACACCATTAATTTCAGCACTCAGAAGGCAGAGGCAGATGTATCTCTGAGTCATAGATCAGTCTGACCTACACAGCAAGTTTTAGGTCAGCCAGGGCTACATAGTGAGACCTCGCCTCAGAAAAAAGTTGTTTTTTTGTTTGTTTTTTTGGTTTTGGTTATGTAATGATGATGTGATCAAATTAGGGTCATTTATTAAACCAATCTTTTATAAATTAAGAAGTTGAATTCAGAGACCTAGAACTCTTCCTATGAACGCATCTGGGAAGGCTAGATTTCTGATGGGAACCTGAAGTTGTCTATTAAGATCATGGGACTGGAGAGATGGCTCAGTGGCTAAAAGCAGTTGTTGCTCTTGCAAAGGACCTGGATTCAATTCTCAGCACCCATATGATGGCTCACAATCACCTAAAAGCCCACGCTGTGGTGTATTTACCGGAAAAGACTGCTCAGCCATGGGTTTAAGCTAACCAAAAGTCTTTAGTAGCCTGCCAGTGGCTGCACTGGGTGTTTGGGATCCCAGTGTAGCCCTGAGCCTTTCTCAGGGCGAGCTCTTAAGCACAAATACCATGTCCTGGGTTGATACACTTCAGTTAACAAGAACAGTCGGCTGGAAGCGGAACTACAGAAGCCAAAAAGCAAGGGTAGTGCATTTAGAGACTTTCCCAGAGCTATGGTCTTTGATGGATTAGGCCTTTGTTTTAGTTTTGGCAAGTGGTGCTGACTACATGCTGAGTTTTCCAGCCTATAGGTACTCCCACCTTGGGGTCAGTTGTGCTAAGGTTTCAGGGGTCTACTAAGGTCTGGAGCCTGTTATATCCAGTTCCAGGGAATCCAACAAACACACCAGTAGTGCACATATATGCATATAGGCAAAATATTCATTCACAAGGAAAAAAATTAAATCTACAATACATTTTAAAAAATCAAGTGTCTGCTTTTCTCACATGTTATGTCTTTACTTTGTCCTGCCCACCCACCCAGATAATAGGCTATGAGCAGGCAAGGACGACTTCCTGACCTTCAGTGGAGTCGGCCTTCACCCTCAAGCCTAGCACAGTGCTTGCTCACAAAGCCTTCAAGGTTCTTAGACAGAGAAACTCGAAGAGTTTCTTCCTCATCTGTCCTTTCCCGAGCCTTGATCCCGGACCCCTCTTCTCTACTGGCTTCACTTCCTGCGTCAAGTGGATTTGGACACAAATCTCAGGTCAGCCATTTCCAGCCGTGTGGCCTTTCCGGACTTTGGTGTCTTCGTCCTTACGATGTAAACTGCGGTTTTTGTGAGGATTGCACGTGCGAACTATCCTCGTCTTACCCTCTTACCGCTGTCCTCCGAGCCTAACACCAGGCGGGACACTGGTCGGAAATCAGCTGTGATGGTTCTTGTCCTGGCCCTGTTCCTAAGAAGCCCATACACGCATACGCCACTAGATGGCGGTGTGGGTTCATTCACATGCTGCCTCTCCAAGGATCCTAGCAGGGAGTGTTCCTGGGAAGACTTCCAGAACCCTGGAGAGATTTGATATCTAAATGAAAGGCAGCCAGGCATTGGATGGTCCTGGGAGGTGATTCAAGCCTTCAAGACCTTCTGCAGGTTTCAGTGGCACAAGCCCACACTGGTTCAACTGTGGAGACACCAGCGTAGAGTTGGCAGGAAGGATTAAATGTATTGTGTAATCTGGCACAAAGTGAATTTACCTAGCTGGTACAGGCAAAATAGAGAAAGCTAACTGAGTGGTCCTTGTTCAGACTTCTAGAACTGACTGTTAGAAGTTCAGAATTTGACTGAACGGTGGTGGCACACGCCTTTAATCCCAGCACTCGGGAGGCAGAGGCAGGCGGATCTCTGTGAGTTTGTGACCAGCCTAGTCTACAGAGCAAATTTCTGGACAGCCTAGGCTACACAGAAAAACCCTGTGTAGAGAACCAATAAATAAGTAAATAAAATGGTTACATTTTATTTAGTAGACAGCCAGAGCTACATAGAGAAACCCTGTCTCAAAAACATGTTTTGTTTTTTGTTTGTTTGTTTTGGTTTGTGTGTGTGTGTGTGTGTGTTTTTTTGGTTTTGTTTTTAGCGTGTGTGTATGTAAGACAGAGGTGAATGCTGAATGTTTTCCTCACTTTGTTTCTGCCTTATCTTTTGAGCTAGCTTCTCCCACTAACCTGTAACTTCCCTATTCAACTAGAGTGGCTGGCAAGCAAGACAAGGGACCCTCCTGCCTCCACCTCCTCAGCGCTGGACTAGCAGGTGTGCACCGCTATACCCATGTGTGCTGCAGGTGGCAGGAGCACAGAGTTGGTGCTCTAGACACTGAGTATGGCGCTCCAGGCTACTCCTGCCCCTGCTTTGGCTCACTCTTTCCTTACTATGTCCTGTTTGGAAGAGGAATGTTTAGCCTGTGCCATTATATATGGAGAACATTTAACTTTTTATTATTATTATTTTTCAGGAGAAAATAGTTAACAGTTAGTGTTGTGTAACAATTTCCTCTGAAATTGAAGTCTTCTACCTTTGGGGGCTGGAGCGAGACGCCAGAGGATGCAGAGAAGAAGCAGGAGGTGCAAGATGTAAGAGAGGTAAAAAGCTACAAGGTGAAACATGGATTAAATTATAAGAGCTGGAAGGACAAGCCCAAGTTATAGGCCAAGCTTTCATAATTAATAATAACTTTCCATGTCATTTTTTTGTGGACTGGTGGCCCAAAGAAAAATTCATCAGTCAGGTGGTGGCAGCACACACCTTTAATCCTAGCACTTGGGAGGCAGAGGCAGGCAGATCTCTGTGAGTTCGAGGCCAGCCTGGTCTCAGAGTGAGTTCCAAGACATGTTCCAAAGATACAGAGGAGAATCAGTATTGGGGGCTCCTGCTGGCCCTTCCTTGATTCTGAACCATTTTCTCCTCTCCATGACCTATCTCTGTTGGCTAAGGCCTCCTTCAGGAGGCTGTGGGGAAGAGTGACCAGTCTGCTGAGGATGGGAATACCTGCTACTCTGTACTGCTGGCCAGGCACCACAATCATTTATCACCCTGAAGGAGGACAGACTAAAGACAGGTGCCCAATTCTCCTTTGTCCCAATACTTTGCTTCCCTCCAGATTCTTGATTTGATGTTTAAAGGTGGGCTCTCTTCCCACAAATGTGCTTAGCTGCTGAAGAAAGAAAAGAAAATGGGTATCGACAGTCACAGAAAAAATATAGCTTAAAAATAACAAAGTAAAATCTTTAAAAAAATAAAGTAATATAAAAAAATAAGCCACTTAAGGATGGAAAATATTAAACACAGGGAGTTTGGCCCTTAAATGGTACTTCATGAACTTTTAATTTTTTTATGAATAGTAATGAGCAGAGAATGATGCTGCTAAGAGACATTAGATTGTAGAAGGGACTGCTGGATTAAACCAGCCTAGATACTTTAGGAATGTCTTGGCTTCATAATGGAAGTCAGAAAATGTATTGCTTTGGAGAAGAGGTTATGTTTTTGTTTCCACAGGTTGGGGGAAAGTTTGTGGATCCATTCAAGGTTGATAGAGATCAGGTTTGATCAGGGGAGACCTCCTGAAAATCCTAAACATAAATCCTAGACATAAAGAGATAAACCTAGAAAGACTACAAAACAGGTGACACATACTTTACATGCTCAAACATGAGACAAGAAATCATCTTTGGCTGGCTTGTGTATAACACATAGTTCATAATTGTGTTAATGCAGATATGTATGTTACCTTTGAAAGTTTGTGTGTCTTCAGAGCAGGGGGACCACACACCAGTGAAAACAGGTGGCCCAGGTGATCCAGTCTCTCAGAGTACTTCTGCTGCAGGTTCTTCAGAATTCTGCATCCAGAACAGCTTCAAGACTGCTAGCTGAGATAGCTCAGTCTCAGACTATTCTAGCCAGGTTTGTAGGTAAACCTTGTGTTTATCTTGCACAGAGACTGGACACAAATGTTATAGCTAGTGTGCCCAGGATTTAACCATTATCTCAATTTTTCTCAGGTTCTCTAAATATGTCATCACCTACAGACAACAGTAAGCAGTCTAGAGAATATAACACCCACATTCCCAAGAGGTAGGGTGGGTGGTCATTCAATGGGTTATAGGTGTTTGTCATAGTTTAGGGGGATTATTTGTCATGGTCAGGAAAAAAGCTAAACAAATGAGTCAGATTCAAGAATCTCTTTCTGAAGAGAAAAAAGGAGATATAATATAGAAATACTGGGAAAAATAAATGGCGGATTGTTGAGTCTACTTGTAAACAACTACAAGTCTCAAATAGTTCACATTGGTATGAATTTTTATACGTTGATTTATTTAAGATAGTGTACCTATGCAACTCATTTAAAATTGCAAAGTTTTAGTACTTGAAAGCTATTAGGGATAATAAAGAAAGACAAGTTAGTAGTTAGTTATTTATCTATGATAATCAAACTTATTGTCATGTTAGATATGTTTTCAAGGTCAAACAGATATATTTTAAATAGAAAGATGGTCTTCAAATACTTCAAAGACCTATAGACCATGGCATTTAAAATGTTTTGTTTTTTTCAAGACAGGATTTCTCTGGTTCACTGCCCTGGCTGTCCTGGAACTCACTTTATAGACCAGACTGGTCTTGAACTTACAGAGATCCACCTGCCTCTGCCTCCCAAGTTCTTGGATTAAAGCATGTGCCACCACTACCCGGCTAAAATGTTTCAATAACAATAATGTTTTTCATAACAATAAGATACATCTACTCCTGACAACACCAATTTATTTCAAAAGAGGATGCTGGACCTAGAAGAACCTCCACATGAAGTTTGCTTTCATTTTTGGCAAGGTTAGTCACCAGGCAAGAAACTGCCCTTACCTAAACTGTTGACAGAATGCTGTCCAAATTGGACAAGCAGGACACAAAAGAAAATGACTGCCAAACCTTGACAAGACAAGTTAGGACAGCCCTTAAAAATTCTTGCTTCACAGAAAAGTCTGTCAGATAAGATATTTTAGGCCTCTAGACTGAGATGGATGCTTCAATGTTGCAGAGAACCTTGGGGTGACTGTCCAGATGGCTAGATGTTTCTGTTATTTCTCATAGTTTTGGCAGTTGCTTGCTCTACACTTCCTGTTTACTTGGGTAATATTATATCCTTCTCAGGTTTTTGATGGGGTTGAAGACTACATAGTAGAGTCCTGTCCAGACACCAAAGAAGCAGGATGTGACCTGCCCCGCTGAAAAAGGTATTGAGCCATGTGGCTAACATAGATAAGAGTAATCAGCTAATATATGTTATAAGAGCTAATATGGGGCCTGAGCTAGTAAGTAGGCCAATCAGTTTATAACTTATGGAGGCCTCTGTGTAGTTTTCTTTGGGGCTAAAAGGCTGTGGGACCTGGTGGGAGGACAGAAACCCCCAACAAGCAGGCCCTCATGTTACAAATGGCACCAATGTGTGGACAACTGCATCTACATAAAGCCTGAGACAGCTTGGGAAGTAATTCTAGAACAAAATAACAGCATTACACATGGTTTCTTGGTAGCAGCAATTTCTCCAGTCTGCTCTGCTTGCTAGAGGCAAGCAAGGGCTCACATTTAAGAGAGGCTTCCTGACTTAGCTTTAGCTGCAAAACCTTGCAGCTCTTTTAAGAGGTCCTGCCATGAAACACTTACATAGTGTTGATAAAAAGCTGACCACATGCTTTTCGGTTTTCAGCCATAGCAGGAAAAAAGCTGCACCATTTTAAAATGCTGGCTTTCTGGGCTGTCCTGCCAGGGCAAACTCTGACTCTTTCAGGCAGGCGGTCCGACTAAGAAGCATTTGAGTGTGGTTTGTGAGCACACTGCTGCAGCTTGCTTGCTGGCAGGGACCTTGAAATGCCATAGAGTTGTGGCAATAAACATGGCTCCGGCCGGAGAGTACCTCCACCATAAACCTGGAATTTCACAAAGCTAAGGAATGGTCTGTATCCAACCGTCAAAGTCATGGCTTTAATCCTACACATATTGCTTGGTAAATTAAAGACTCATATAGTCAGAAAAAGGGAGATATACAGTAAAGAGAGATTCAAAGAAAAAAACCTCTAAATAATTTACTGTGTGTTAAAAATATATGCTGGCTTGGGAGAGAAAAGAAAAAGGTTAAAGTCCTTAAAATAAAAAAGAAAGAGAGTAGTTGGGTGTGGTGGTACCCACCTTTAATCCCAACACTTGAGAGGCAGAAGTAGACGGACCTCTGTGAGTTCAAGGTGTGGTGGCACACACCTTTAATCCCAGCACTTGGGAGGCAGGGACAGGTGGATCTCTGTGAGTTCAAAGACAGCCTTGTCTTCAGAGGGAGTTCCAGGACAGCCAAAGATATACAGAGAAACTGTCTCAAAAAATTAAAAGTAAAAATAAAAGAAATAGAAGTTGAAGTAAAGTCAGATAAAGATGGAAAACACACAGAGAATCTGGATACTGTATGTTATTATGCCCTCTTTGAATTGTTTGAATGCTGAAGGAGCAACAGCTGCTAAAAGATATTTGCTTATAAATGCTGCTGAATTAATCCAAGATAGGTATTTTGAAAATACCTTGACTTCAAAATTGAAGTCAAAAGGTATGTTACTTTGGAGAAGAGGATTTTCTTTTGCTTCCACAGGAAATGAGAGGCTGTGGATTCATTCTGAATTAAGAATAATCAGGTTTGGTCAAGAAAGACCACCTGAGAAATCTCTGGTAGGAACAGATGGCCCAGATGTCAGCGTTCTACACCCAGAACAGGTTCAAGACTGCTGCCTGAGATGATCAAGACTCACAGGATACTCCAGTCAGGACTTGATCATAATTCAAAATTTTCATTAGGATCCCATAATATTATCAGTGCCTCCAACCAGAAGGAAGTAACCTGGAATACTATGCCCACATTCCCAAAAAATGGACTATGGATATTTTCCTTTGTTTAAAAAAAGGTGGGGGGGAAGTGGTGCGGGACAATTCTGTATTCTGTCAATTATGTTTTAAATAAATGCTGATTGGCCAGTAGCCAGGCAGGAAGTAAAGGCGGGATAACCAGACAGGAAATAGAGGCAGCGCAAGGAGAACAGGAGAATTCTGGGAAGGAGAAAGCCCATTCCTCCCCAGTCCTGTCCAGATACCAAAGAAGCAAGATGGGACCTGCCCTGCTGAAAAGGGTACTGAGCCATGTGGCTAACCTAGATAAGAATAATGGGCTAATATAAGTTATAAGAGCTAATACGGGGCCTGAGCTAGTGGGCCAATCAGTTTATGACTTTAAAAAAAGACTATATAGTTATAGTTACACTATTCCTTAGACATGATAGAAAGTAAATTAGGTACAAAAGTTTGGACTTATCAAGAAAGGATAGATACGCTGTGTGGTGGTGGCGCATGCCTTTAATCACAGCACTTGGGAGACAGAGGCAGGAGGATCTCTGTGAGTTTGAGGCCAGCCTGGTCTACAAGAGCTAGTTCCAGGACAGGCACCAAAGCTACAGAGAAACCCTGTCTCAAAAAAAAGTATAGATAATAGAATATTTTCTCAGAATTTGCCAAGTACAAATGGACCAGAAATTGTGAATGTATTCTTACTTGATAATTATTTTTACTGTATATCGTTTCACTTATTAAAATTAATAGCTTTCCTATTTAGACAATATTTCATAATTGTTCTTTTTGTATATAGTTTTAATGTGTTAGTGTTAAAAACCTTTCTTTCTGTTCTCTGCTCCTCCCTGTTCTAGAGACAGTCATACCTTTTCGTGCAGTGCCAGCCTCGTTCTTAAGACATGATGGTGCAGCTGGGCGGTGGTGGTGTACTCCTTTAACCTTGGGAGTCAGAGGCAGGTGGATCTCTGTGAGTTCGAGGCCAGCCTGGTCTACAAGAACTAGTTCCAGGACAGGCACTAAAGCTACAGAAAAAACTTGTCTTGAAACCCCCCACAAAAAAAAAGAAAAAGAAAGACATGATAGTGCATGTCGGAGTGAACAAATTTGTCCATATTGGATGCCTGGTTACCAGGGCTTCCTTTGAGTATGGTGGCAAAGTGAACATTGTTGCTATCAACGACCCCTTCATTGACCTCAACTACATGGTCTACATGTTCCAGTATGACTCTACCCATGACAAGTTCAATGGCACAGTCAAGGCTGAGAATGGGAAGTTTGTCATCCAAGGGAAGGTCAACACTATCTTCCAGGAGCAAGATCCTGCCGACATCAAATGGGGTGATACTGGCATTGAGTATATTATAGCATCTGCTGGTGTCTTCACCATCATGGAGAAGGCAGGGACCTACTTGAAGGGTGGGGCCAAAAAGTCATCATCTCTGCCCCTTCTGCTGATGCCCACAGGTCTGTGATGGGTGTGAATCATGAGAAGTATGACGATTCCCTCAAGATTGTCAGCAATGCTTCCTGAACTACCAAGTGCTTAGCCCTCCTGGCCAAAGTCATCCACGACAACATTGGTATTGTGGAAGGACTCATGACCCCAGTCCAAGCCATCACTGCCACCCAGAAGGCTGTGGATGGCCCCTCTGGGAAGCTGTGCTGTAATGGCGACGGGACTACCCAGAACATCGTCCCTGAATCCACTGGTGCTGCCAAGGCTGTAGGCAATGTCATCCCAGAGCTGAACAGGAAGCTCATGGGCACGCTTCCCATGTTCCTACCCCCAGTGTGTCCATAGTGGATCTGACATGCTGCCTGGAGAAAGCTGCCAGTTGTGAAGACATCAGGAAGGTGGTGAAGTAGGCGTCCAAGGGCCCAGTGAAGGGCATCTTGGGCTACACTGAGATTCAGGTTGTCTCCCGCGACTTTAATGGTGATGCCCACTCTTCCACCTTTGATCCTTCGGCTGCTGAGCAGTCCCTGTCCCAACTCAGCCCCTGACACTGAGCAGTTTTCATGTCAGATCCCCCAGAATAACAGGAGGGTCTTAGAGACCCCCCTACTCTCTTGAATACAGTCAAAAAAGATGTGGGGTTTGTAGATAACCAGTTTCAGGTGATTGCAGGCAGGAGGGGATGAGGATGGCAGCCTTGGGAAAGAGTTTAGCAGGGCTGAGAGCAGGGCGGGAATCAAGTGAGATATTGGGATTTTTCTAGGAGGGCGATGTGAAAAAGTTGAACCTTAGGAGGAAACAGAGAGGCTCTTGTGTGACAGGAAGTCCTAAGTCCTTAAGCCAGGGTGGTGAAAGGACGAAGAGAGGGTGACCAAAGGTGAGCTTAAAAGCCTCCTGGGCCAATAGGAAGGCTGCTGCTGGCGCCCATAGGCAAGGTTGCCTTCCTCTAGCCGTTGCATCTAGCTACTGGGGAAGCAGGTAACAGGGGCAAACTCTCTGCTCCAAATCCCCCAGGGCTATTGTCCACTTCTCAGAGTATACAGGGTAAACGGTCGGTCAGTGACAGGGGGCGGGGGGCGGGGGGGGAGCAGAGGGGCCTGTAAGAGAGTGTTCCCTAGGGGAGAGAAAGCAGGCAGGGCATGGCCGGCTTAGTACTAGAGACTCAGCTGGGGTGGCGGTGCACGCCTTTATTCCCGGCACTCTGGAGACAGAGATAGGAGGATCTTTGTGAGTTTGAGGCCAGCCTGGTCTACAGAGCAAGTTGTAGGACAGCCAGGGCAACACAGAGAAACCCTGACCTGAAAAACAAAACTGTAGTGATATTTATTTGTATTTTAGTAAATAAAACTTGCCTGAAGACCAGAACGCAAAATTGCCACACTAGTCAGCCATACATGCCAAGCGGTGTTGGCGCACACCTTTAATCTCAGCACTGGAGAGGAATATAAAGTGGGATGAGACGGGAACTCGCTCTCTTTTCAATATGAAGAGTTCATAGGTGTAAGGGCTCTCTTGTTGCTTTGCTGCTTTGCTTCTCTGATCTTCAGATTGAAGCCCAAAGTTTGTCTCCGGGTTTTTATTATTCATGCTACATTTTCCCAATATTTTGGGTATTAATTCATGAAAAAGCCATAGGCCTGTGGCTTTTTAGCCACCGGCACAGACTGGGGCCGCATGTGGGGATCCGGCCCCATCCAGCTAGACTTTTTTTTTTTTTTTTAATCCAAGCCTCTGAGTGAGTTTGGGATTTTCCTGTTGTAACTTCTTTGAAACAGTCTCCAGCTGCCACCCAAACTCCAGAAGCACCTGGGCTCTAAAATGCGACAGGACTTATTGGCTGATTCTGCCAAAAGGTACTTTTTCTGAACAATCCCCTCTGTGTTTTTTTCAGATCTCTCTCTCTCTCTCTTTCTCTCTGTCTCTCTCTGTCACACACACACACACACACACACACACACACACACACACACACACACACACACACACACACTGTGGGTTTCAGACTCTCCCTGAACCTCTTCTAAGGCTGTAGCCAAACTAGATAGCTGCCTTGAAATCCAGTGAGTCTTTCACTGTTCTATGCAGCAGCAATAAGCCTCACATCTTCATCAACATTACTGGCACATTTGATAAGACAATTGGGAATTCTTAAAGGAAGGAATTAGCTAAAAGAGAGTTTTTCCACATTTAAAAAAATGGTAAAAACCATTATAATAGGAGGGATTTGGGTCTCTGAATATATGTTAGACAATTTGAAAATTTGGAACGACTAGGGCTGGAGAGATGACTCAGTGGTTAAGAGCACTGGGCACACTTCCAGAGGACTGGGTTCAATTCCCAGCACCTGCATGACAGCTCATAACTGTCTGTAACTCTAGTTCCAGGGAATCTGACACCTTCATACCAAATGCACATAAACTAAAGTTAAATAAATATTAACAAAAGAAGATGGAATGATTAAATGAGAGGATATCTAATTTAAATGGGATTTATGTAATGTCAATTGTAAATATTACCAGCTTTATCATTTTTGTCTTATCACTAAAAAAAGTTGGTTAATCTGAGTGCTAAGATACAGGCTTTAGAGAAACCTAATAAAACAGATCACAGAGATATTCAAATCCAGACAGAGGAATTTAATGGGGAACCAATTTCAGCGTTGCATTATAAGGATAGAGAGGAACAGCCTAAGATTTTCAAACAACCAACCTTAATATTTCCAGCAACTTTATAGGAATTGCCAAATGGCAGCAACTCTGTTACAGCCAACTGGACTCCTGTGCCAATGTTAGATTTAGAGATTCAAAGAAGCAAAAGTCTCATATGACATGTACTTTTTGTGAAGCAAATGTTAAACTCGTGGTCAGTTTGTAATAGAAACTAACTGCAACTGAATAGATTTGGTTGAAGGTGTTTTAGAGCCTGGTCCACAATTACAATGGAGTACCTGGTTCAGAGAAGAGGCTAAGACTATTAAACAGTGGAGTAAAGCTAGAGGTATGGAAATCTCCCAAGATCAAATTAGTGGAGAAGGAGACTAAGCTACTTTAGAGAGGTAGGCTGTATATGATGACCACACCCCGGGTTTATGCCACTCAGCAGCTTTGAATGATTGAGACAGAATTGGAGAAAGAGGAAAAAATTGAGTCTTTTACTAAAGTTATACAGGGCCCAAAGGAAGCCTTTACAGATTTCTCACAAAGATTGACTTCAGCAGTAAATAGAATGATACCAAATTCAGAAACTAGACAAATATAACTGAATCTCTGGCTTTTGAAAATGCCAATTCTCTATGTAAAAGTATAATTTGACTATTTAAAGGCAAGGTCAGCAGCACCTTTGGAGGAATGGATTCGAGATACAATTAATACTGAATTTCATGACCATGATGATGCATGGATAGAGAGGTGATTTCTAGAGATTTGAGAAAAAAAAATCAAAATGTTAAATCTTATAATTGTGGCAAACAAGGTCACCTTAAAAGGGACTGTAGACACGGCATCCCTAGAAACAATGTTTTTTTTTTCTAAGAATAATCCATTCAGAGCTGGAGAGATGGCTCAGAGGTTAAGAGTACTGCCTGCTCTTCCAGAGGTCCTGAGTTCAATACCCAGCAACCACATGGTGGCTCACAGCCATCTGTAATGAGATCTGGTGCCCTCTTCTGGCCTGCAGCATACATGGAGGGAAAACACTGTATACATGATTAATAAATAAATATTAAAAAAAAGAATAATCCATTCAGAATGCCCCTCCCTTCTAGATTATGTGGAAGGTGTGGCAAAGGCAGGCATTGGACTAATGAATGTAAATCAATGAGGAATAGTCATGGTACTCCTGTGCCATCTGGAAACTCTGTGAAGGGCCTCTCACAGGTCCCTTTGCCAAATCTGGCTCAGTTGTTTCCTGCCATCTTAGAGGAAATTTCTTCCCAGAGCAATTAAAGAATCTGATGCCTATTGTAAGACACCAGACTGCTCTGAATAAAAGAACAGCTATAGAAGAGAGAACAAATATTCTGGAGAAACCATAAAGTGAGTATTTTGGTAAACTTCTATAAATGAACAAAGACAAAAATTTAAAATGCAAATAAATGACATTGTCATTGAAGGTCTGGTAGACACAGGTGCTGATGTAACAATAATTTTATCAGAATCTTGGCATCCAAATTGGTCTCTTCAGAATGTAATTCAATTTTTAGGGCTCAGAATATCTCGGGTAAAGCAGAGCATGAGATGGTTCAAATGTATAGGGCCAGAAGGACAGAGAAGAATATTAAAACCATATGTGGCTAACATAGCAATGAATTTGGGACGTGATTTGCTACAACAATGGAATACTCAGGTTAACATTCCCCCAATCTTAGAAATAAACCATAAATTAACGTATGTTTCTTGGAAAAATATTAGAAGGTTATATAAAGAACAGTCACCGACCATTCAGGTTGCACAAGAACAGGGCACAACAGCTGCTGATCTTTGAAAGGCACCATCAGCCCTGCCTTTAAAATGGTTGACAGACAATGTCAGGTGGTGGTGGCGCACGCCTTTAATCCCAGTACTCGGGAGGCAGAGGCAGGTGGATCTCTGTGAGTTCGAGGCCAGCCTGGTCTACAGAGCAAGTTCCAGGACAGGCTCCAAAACTACAGAGAAACCCTGTCTCAACCACCCCCCCAAGAAAGTGGTTGACAGACATACTTCTTTGGGCTAAACAATGGCCTTTAACACTAGAGAAACTGCAGGCTTTAGAATAGCTGGTCCAGGAGCAGCTAGATACTCAGCATATTGAAGAATCAACCAGTCCTTGGAATTCTCCTGTATTTGTTGTTAAAAAGAAATCTAGAAAATGAAGAATGGTAACAGATCTAAGAGCTGTTAATAAGGTGATTCAGCCAATGGGCTCTCTACAGTTTGGAATCCCTTTGCCTTCTCTATTGCCGAAAGGATGGCCATATCCCTTCCTGTTTCCACCTCCCCAGTGGTGGGATTAAAGATGTGGGATCCCATGGGCTGGGATTGCCTTTGTGCTAACTCTGCTTCTCTTAGACAGATTCATTCTTATGTAGACCAGGGTGGCCTTGAACCAGCAGAGCTCCCTCTGCTTCCCAAGTGCTGGGCTTAAAGGTGTGTGCCACCACTGCCTTGTCTTTATGGCTAGCTAACTAGTGGCTTAGCTCTGCACTCTGATATTCAGGCAAACTTTCTTCACTAAAATATAAACAAAATATTACTGCACTGAGATATGAGCCTTTAGGATAGACAAGATATGGTGTTATAGGGCAAGACAGTAGGCTTGAGGATATCTTTATTAAGAAGGAACTGTAGTAGCCAGGTGGTGATGATACACGCCTTTAATCCCAGCATTCAGGAGGCAGAAACAGGGAGATCTCTGTGAGTTCCAGGACAGTCAGGGCTACACAGAGAAATCCTCCCTCAAACATGAGAAAATAATTATAAAAAGAGCATTGTATGATACATTCTAAGCCTTGTCTGTTACAGTGAGTTTGGATTGTTGGTTCTGTGTTTAAGAGCACTGCGGCTCTTGCAGAGAGGGTCTGGGTTTGATTCCCAGCTCCTACGTGGTGCCTCAAAATAGTTTGTAGCTTCAGTTCCGGGGGTCAAAGCCTCTCTGGCCTCCACAGTCTCCAGTCATGCGCATGGATTCCAGAAGAAATCAGGAAACAGAATTAAACAGGAAAAGTTAAAAAATGGATGTATTTACATTTTGGTCAAACCTGTGAGAGATAGAATCTAATTTCTTCCTGACCATGGCTACTGCCGCCTCATATCTTAAAACAAAACAAAGCAGTGTATGTGTGTGTGTTCACCTGTATGTGTGTGTTCACCTGTGCGTGTGTGTTCACCTATGTATGTATGTGTTTACCTGTCTCTGTGTGTGTGTTTATCTCTGTGTGTGTGTTTACCTGTGTGTATGTTACCTGTGTGTGTGTTCGTGTATGTGTGTGTGTGTGCGCGCGTGTGTGTTGACCAACAGTCGATGGCCGGCATCTTCCTCTATCGCTCTGCTCCTTGTTTTCTGAGATAGAGTTTCCTGCTGATACTGGAACTTATCTATTGGAACGAACTAACGTTTTCAGTTAGACTGTCCACTGAGCCCCTGGGCTGCACCTCCTTCTTCCTTTCAACGCCAGGGTAACTTCCATACCTAGCCTCTTTGAGGATCCTGGGAATCTAAGCTTAGGTCTTCATGACAAGGGTAGGGAGTGGGAGTGTGTGTGTTGGGGGAGTCAGGGGGATGTCTCATACCTTTAATCCCAGTACTTGGGAGGCAGAGGCAGGTGGACCCCTGTGAGTTTGAGGCCAGCCTGGTCTACATGCTTGTGCATAAAGCACTTTACTTTTGGATAATCATTTATCCAATTTATTTACCCCGCTGATTTTATTTTATCTTTTTAATTTAACATTTAAAAAATTTTGTGTATATGTATGCCTGTGTGCGGGTATGTGTACATGCATGTAGGTGCCCCTGAGGCCAGAAGGGGCATCAGATTACATGGCGTTGAAGTTACAGGTGGTCGTGAGCAGCCCGACAGACATGGATGGAGCCTGAACTCAGGACCTATGCAAGAGGAGTACATGCTTTTAACTACCTCACCACCTGTCCACCTCTCCAGCCTTATTAGGGCTTTGCCTTTTTGTTTTTCTTTTCTTTCTTTCTTTTTTTTCCCCCCAGCGCTGATTCTTAGCCTCTTGGGCATCTTGGTACTTGTAGTTTTGTCCACTAGCTCTTTCCTGAAAAGAGATCGCTGAGACCACAACTCCCATCACCCCATCAATGCTGGAGCTTTCAGAGCGCATCCTCCAGAGGTGGGTGCTGGGACCATTGACGAACCTGCAGGCTGAAGGGCCCGCCTTCGTCAGCCTAAGACCTCCCACCATTGGCCATCTCCCCCGCCTCTCACCGGAGGGCGCAGGTGAATGAAAGGGGGGCGTGTCGGTACGCGCAGCCCGTTTTCGGCAGCTGGAACCCGGTGCCAGGTGAGAATCCAGCATCCTGTCGGCTTTCGTTGGTTTTGGGGGAAAGTTGGTTGGGGGAACCTCGGAGGGCTGACTCGGGGGACCGGGTGTGGGTAGCAAGGACAGTTGTCCTTCCCAGCCAGCTTTGGACCGCCCGGCCCAGCAACTCCCTGGACCCCGGCTGAGCGGAGGGACAGACCCTCTCTCTTTGCGTGGGGCGGACCGACACGAGACACATGCCCCGCTCTCCCTGGCTGTGGGTGGCTCTCCCTGAGTGGTCCAAGTGGGAGTTCTAGCTTCCGCTCATTCTGATCCTGAACGATACCCGAGCGCCAGGGCTTGGTCAGGCTGGGCCAGCGTCCGCCTCGGCGATGGTCACTTTGCCTGCGGAAAGACATGGGAGAGGCAAGGCCTCGGTTTCCACACCCCGACACCAGGGAATGTGCCCAGTACCTGGTTTCAGTTGCCTCTTCTGGTCCTCTGACTCTGGATGGATTGTTCCCTCTGTCTTGAGAGCAGTTTCGCAGGAGAACCGGAGATGCAATTGGTCAGAAATCCTACGCCTGCAAATGGGAACTCTTCGGTTGTCTCCCTCCTTTCCATGGGTCAGAGGAGGGAGTGGCTTCCCGGTTTTGCTGGACTTGGTAGAGGGTTTGGGGAGATCGGTAAACAGTTGTTAAGAATCTCCTCTCTGGAATCAGTTGACTGTGGATTCTAAATCCTGAACGTGTAATCTGCATCTTTGAGCCTCAGTTTCCCTCCCTCACCCCGAAAAATGAAGATACACCACACAGTGTTAGTGTAAGGCTAATGTGCTTCTCAAAGAGTTTGCTTAGCGTTTTGTCTCCTTCCTTCCTCCCTCCCTCTTTTCTTTCTTTCTCTCTTTCTTTCTTTTTTGGTTTTTCGAGACGATTTCTCTGTGTAACACTCCTGGATGTTCTGGAACTCACGCTGTAGACCAGGCTGGCCTCTAACTCACAGAGATCCATTTGCTCCTGCTTCACAATTAAATAGTACTTCTTAATGAATGATACACAGAAAATTCTAGTAATTAAGGAGCTATTTTTAATTCTCAGGTTGGTGGGACTGGAGGAGAGTTGTCAGAAAGAGGAGGCTAGTCCAGCGGTGGAGGTGTATATCTGTAATCCTAGCACCTGGGAGGCAGAGGCAGGAGAATGGAAGCAAGTAAAGGCTAGCCCGATCTACATAGCCAAACTCTATCTCAAAAAAAAAAAGCAAAATAAATGGGGGTAAAAGAGACAAAGCCAGGCTTTCTGTTTTTAATGTATGTGTGTAAGTATGGGCCTTGGAATGTTGCTGCCCACAGAGGCCAGAGATGTGGATACCTCCGGAGATACTGGCAGTTGTGAGTCACCTGATTTAAGCAACGGGAATTGGACTCAGGTCCTTTGGAAAGCGGTATTTTCTCTTTAATTGTTGAGCCAACTCTCCAGCCCCTGTTTTCGGCTCTTGACTAAAACCAGTCCTGTAGTCTGGCTAGGATGGCTTTAAGGGTCGAGGAGTTTGTACTACGCTTCATCTACAGTCTCTCTGGGGATATCACTAGATCTGGTTAGCTTTGCTCTTCCTGATAGCTTCCTTTCATCAGGCAATATGCATGGTTAGCATGGTTACTAACTGTTGTTTTTGTTTGTTTTGAAGACAGTGTCTTAGCCCAGGATGTATTAGAACAGGGTTTGTAGCTAAGGATGACCCTGAATCTTGATTCTTCTGTCTCTGCCTCTTGTTAGCTTGGATTATATAGGTTTACACCATGACACCCAGTGTATGAAGTGCTGAGGATTAAACCCAGGACGTTGTGCAAGGAAGACAAGTACCTGGTCATCTGAGCTATACTTTCAGCCCCATACTTGGTAATTGGCTTTAATTCTTTTTGTTTTGTTTTATTTTGTTTTTTCAAGACAGGATTTCGCTGTATGTATTCCTGGCTGTCCTGTAACTCTGTAGACCAGGCTGGCCTTGAACTCACGGAGATCTGCCTGCTTCTGCCTCCCAAGTGCTGGGATTAAAGGTGCGTGCCACCACCACCCAGCTTATTTTTTAAAATTACATTTTATTTATTTATTTTATGTGTGTGTACAGATTCATGTGGGGGTCTGAGTACAACTTTTAGGAGTTGGTTCTTGCCTTGCGCCATGTGGGTCCTGAGCATCACACTCAGGCCATCAGGCGTGGCAAGTGCTTTTACCTGCTGAGCCATCTCGCTGGCCCAGTATTGAATGATTGTTGAGTTGAATTGGCGCCACGGGTAGACTGAGTGCCATGAGTGTGGGTAAATGTGTGTGCGAGCAGCGCTTCTCAGTGAGAAATGGTGGCTTTCAGCACAGCCCAGGGATGAAAGCACCAGAGAGTCACTGAAACTGATGGAAGTATTATCTCACTATATGCCAAGTTTGGGCTCAAGTGATCCTCCTGCCTCAGCCTTCCATGGCTGGGACTAAAGAGGTGTACTCCACACGTGACCAGGAAAGCATGAAGTGAAAATGGAAAGTCTGTTGACATACTTGGTATCCCTAAGATTTCCACTTTGTATCTTTCTTGTATAATTTTCCAGAAAAAAAATTGCACCATGTATCAGCAAGCACACACACTACAGTTCTTTGGTGGTTTTTTTTTGTAAAATTTTTTTATTGATATTTATTGAGCTCTACATTTTTCTCTGCTCCCCTCCCTGCCTCTCCCCTCCCCTCTTCCATCCTCCCCCAAGGTCCCCATGCTCCCAATTTACTCAGGAGATCTTGTCTTTTTATACTTTCTACTTCCCATGTAGATTAGATCTATGTAAGTCTCTCTTAGTGTCCGTATTGTTGTCTTAGTTCTCTGGGATTGTGGTTTGTAGGCTGGTTTGCTTTACTTTATGTTTAAAAACCACCTATGAGTGAGTACATGTGATGATTGTCTTTCTGTGTCTGGGTTACCTCACTCAAAATAATGTTTTC
>PVIU01000102.1:294601-472357 GCA_004026605.1 Ondatra zibethicus | reverse complement strand
TGTGTGTCCCCAAATCTCCTGGAACTGGAGTTATGGGAGACTATGAGCTGTTCATCAAGGGTGTTAGGAACCAAGCTCAGGTTGGTTCCTGTGTAAGAGAAGAATGTGCTTGTAACTGCTGAGCTGTCTCTCCCTCCTCAGCCACTGCATTTAAAGTTCTGCATTTTCACTGAGCCAGGGATGCTCGTTTCACCCTCATTCTTAAAAGCGTTTTTATGGCGTGTGGTATTTGGGGCTGGCAGTCCTTTTCCTCTGAGCACTTTAGATGTGCCGCTTCCTCAGGCCACTCTGGTTTCCAGTGGCGAAGTCACAGTCACTCACTTGTTCACCTGTAGATCCTGCATCTCTCCTCTGGCTGCTTTAAGAGCATTTGTCTGTAGTTCTCCGCATTTAGATCTTGGCTTGGGACATTTCTTTGACTTCATTTTGTTTAGGTTTCCTGAGCCTATGTTTTGATTTTTGCCATACTTACTATGTTTCAGCTACCATTTCTTCAAATGTCTTCCAGCACTGGCCTCTTTCCTTATGATATTCAGGTGGCAAGAGCATCAGATTCCCAGTCTCTGTCTCATCAGTCCCTGAGACTCTGTTCACTTTTTACCAGTCATTTTGCCCTTTGTCATTCCGAGGGATACTCTTATTAATCTGTCTTCAAATTCTTTCGAATTCTTTGAGTCTTCCCTTTCCCGTCCCCAGTCTGCTTTCCCCTGCTTGCCAGCTGCTGTGCTTTGCTTTGTTTTAATGTTATTATAGATTTTTATTTCTAAAATTTCCTTTTGGTTTTTTTTTTTTCTGTCTCTTGTTTCCTTTCTGGGACTCTCTGTTTTTACGTGTGTTTCCAGTGTGTCTGTGATTGCTTGTTAGAGTGGAAGAGATGTGTAGATTTCTGTGACACAGTTTCAATTCCTGGCCATCTTTATACCAGTAACTATCTGCTTGCCATCCTTGTCCATGCGTTTGGAGATTTTCCTGATTTTCTACATACAACTAATTTCAGTTTATGTTCTGGCATTTTGTTTATTTTGTCTGATACAAGAATCTGAAATAAATTCTGGAGAGAATGTTTACATTTTTGCCTTAGTAGACAAATGGCCTAGTAGACATGTTACTACTGCTTGGTTATGGGCTGTGCTGGTGGAAGCGGACTGTGCACTTCCCAGTGGTCTCAGTTCATTCTCAACCTCTCTGTGCTGATTAGGACAGTGCATACATGTGCAGTGTGGGATCCATGATCAGGACAGGTGCATACAAGTGCAGTGTAGGGCTTCATGATTAGAATATTGCATACGTGGGCAGTGTGGGGTCCATTATCAATACAGTGCATACATGTGCAGTGTGAGATCCATGATTAGGACAGTTCATACGTGTGCAGTATTGGATCCATGGCCAGGACAGTGCATACAGGTACAGTGTGGGACTCCGTGATCAATACAGCGCACACATGTTCAGTGTGGGATCCATGATCAGGACAGGTGCATATATGTGCAGTGTGGGGTCCATGATCAGTACAGTGCATACATGCGTAGTGTGAGGTCCATGATTAGCAAAGTGCATACAGGTGCAGTGTGAACAGATCCATGATCAGGACAGTGAATACAGGTGCAGTGTGGACAGATTCATGATCAGGACAGTGATACAGGTGCAGTGTGGGATGTATCTAAGAAGAGTGGGTTGTTGACTGAGTTTTCTGTCCTGCCCGGTTCCTGCAATTGTTAAGTCCCAAAGAAATCACACAGAGGTCTACATTAACTATAAGCTGATTGGCCCATTAGCTCAGGCTTCTTATTAACTCTTATAACTTATATTAGTCCATTATTCTTGTCTATGTTAGCCACATGGCTCGGTACCTTTTTCAGTGAGGCAGTCACACCTGCTTCTTCTGTGTCTGGGCTGGGATTGCGTCCTCTTCCCAGAATTCTCCTGTTCTCCTTGACCTGCCTCTAATTCCTATCTGGTTGTCCCACCTATACTTCCTGCCTGACTACTGGCCAATCAGCGTTTATTTAAACTATAATTGACAGAATACAGACTATGGTCCCACACCACTTCCCCCTCTTTTTTTTTCTTAAAAAAAAAAAAGAACATCTATAGTTCATTTTTTGGAAATGTGGGCATAGTTTTTCAGACTATTTCCTGCTGGTTGGGGGTGCTGATAATCTTATGGAGACCTAAAGAAAATTCAGAGTTATGATCAAGTCCTGACTGCACTTGTATCCTGTGAGGCTTGCTCATCTCAGGCAGCATCTTGAATCTGTTCTGGATGTAGAACTAAGACATCTGGGCCATCTGTTTCTACTGGAGATCTCTCAGGTGGTCTTCCTTGATCAAACCTGATTTTTCTTAACTCAGAATGAATCCACAGCTTCTCATTTTCTGTGGAAACAAAAGCAAAACCTCTTCTGCAAAAACATAACTTTTGAAGTCAAGGTATTTTCAAAATACCTATCTTGGATTAATTCAGTAGCATTTATAAACAAATATCTTTTAGCAGCTGTTGCTCCTTTCTCAGCATTCAAACAATTCAAAGAAAGCATAATAACATACAGTATCCAGATTCTCTGTGTATTTTTCATCTTTACGTGGCTTTACTTTAACCTCTATTTCTTTTATTTTTACTTTTAATTTTTGGCTTTTTGAGACAGGTTCTCTGTGTATCTTTGGCTGTCCTGGAACTCCCTCCATAGACCAGGCTGTCCTTGAACTCACAGAGATCTGCCTGTCTCTGCCTCCCAAGTGTTGGGATTAAAGGCGTGTGCCACCACACCCAACTACTCCCTTTTTTTCTTTTAAGGACTTTATGCTCCCTTTTCTAAGCCTACATATATATTTAAACACAGTAAATCATTTAGAGGTTTTTTTTTTCTTTGAATCTATCTTTACTGTATATCTCTCTCTTTTTATGACCACATGAGTCTTAAATTTGCAATATGGGTAAAATTAAAGCCATGGCTTTGACGGCTGGATCCAGTCCATTCCTTAGCTTTCTGAGATTCCAGCCTCATGGCTGAGGTATTGGCCGGAGCCATGTTTATTGCCACAACTCTATGGCATTTCAAGGTCCCTGCCACCAACAGAAAGCATGCGGTCAGCTTTTTATCAACACCATTTAATTGTTTTGTGGCAGGACCTCTTTAAAGAGCTGCAAGGTTTTGCAGCTAAAGCTGAGTCAGGAATCCTCTCTTAAATGAGAGCACTTGCCTCTAGCAAGCAGAGCCCACCTGAGAAATTGCTCCTATCAATAAGCCATGCTTGACTCTATTCTTTTCTGTCTAGAATTACTTCCCAAGCTCTGTCAGGCTTTCTGAGGATGCAGTCGTCCACACATTGGGCACCATTTGTTGACTGAATTTTCTGTCCTGCCCAGTTCCTGCAATTGTTAAGTCCCAAAGAAATCACACAGAGGTCTACATTAGCTATAAACTGATTGGCCCATTAGCTCAGGCTTCTTATTAACTCTTATAACTTATATTAGTCCATTATTCTTGTCTATGCTAGCCACATGGCTCAGTACCTTTTTCAGTGAGGCAGTCACATCTTGCTTCTTCTGTGTCTGGGCTGGGACTGCGTTCTCTTCCCAGAATTCTCCTGTTCTCCTTAACCTGCCTCTACTTCCTGTCTGTTGTCCCACCTATACTTCCTGCCTGACTACTGGCCAATCAGCATTTATTTAAACTATAATTGACAGAATACAGACCATGGTCCCACACCAGTGGTGCACATCCATCTGCTTCTCTCTCTTCAACATGGTAGGGGCATCTTTCCAGTGTCCTAAGGATCCTAAGAGGCAAAGAGAAAATTGTGAACTCACCATCATTTTGTAAACAGTTTAAATTATGTTCTTCCCCAGTGGCTGTAGTATGATGCGAGCGGGCTGCATTCCCAGTGCCTGGTTAGCTTAAGCCCCAAAATAATTACACAGAAACTGTATTCATTTAAACACTGCCTGGCCCATAAGCTCTAGCCTCTTATTGGCTAACTCTCACATCTTGATTTAACCCATTTTTAATAATCCGTATTGCACCATGAGGTCATGGCTTACCGGGAAAGATTCCTAACTAGCGTCAGTCTTCAGACAGGAGTTTCATGGCATCTGCCACACTACCTTCTTCCCAGCATTCCGTTCTGTCTACTCTGCCTACCTGATTTCTGCCCTATCAAAAGGCCAAGGCAGTTTCTTTATTCACCAGTGAAAGCAACACAAATACAGAAGAACCTCCTACACCAAATGGCTACGTTCAAATTACTTTTCAGAGTGTTACAGTGGCTGTTATATATGTCCCAGCTGACTGTGTAAAGCTGCCTGTGAAAGAGCCAGCATGATGCATGCTTCCTGCCTCTGGTCTGCTCAGGGATTTCCCATAGATGAAGCTAAGCAGCATCGTAGAGAAACCCCTGGGTGGCGGGTGAGAGTGGTTACGGTTCTGTATTATAGAGAAACCCCTGGGGTGTGGGGAAATGACTCAGCAAGTGCACTTGCTCTTTTTGCAGAGGACTCAGGTTCAGTTTCCAGCACCCTCACAGTGCCTCTTAACCTTTTGTAACTCCAGTTCCAGGGAATCTGGTGTTCTCTTCTGGCCTCTGCAGACACCAGGCAAATGTGGTACACAGACATACATGCAGGCAAACATACACAAAGTAAAAACAATGATAAGTCTTTTTAAAAACTACTAAGGTTTTAAAAAGTAAAAAAGACAACCAGATATTTTATGTCTTCCTGTTTGGTGCCACTAGAGAGCGCATCATCAGATTGAGGTGGTTTGGCCCAAACCATCCCAGCTGCACCTAAATGAGCCTTAAAATCTGACCATTGAGTTTATAGAAAATTCAGGTTTGGAGGAATATGCCCATAACAGTATACAGAGGCAGAGTGTCATATCCAGGGTGTGGGAAAATCATCAGGACATGGTTCATCCAGAAGGAATTCTAAGATGAAGCAAGGAGGACCTGTAAACTGGGGGCTTCAGAGATCAGGAAGCCCTGATATGTAGACTGTTTTCTCCTGACTCTAAATAAAACCACTGTTTAAAAAATACTGAGATAATTGATATCTTGACGTGATATGATATTTGATATTAAGGCATCATTGCTAATGTTTAAGGTCTAAGAATAGTGGTAATGCGGGTTTCTTTTTTTTTATCCATATCTTTTAGCAGTAAGCATTACAGTCTATGAAGATCAGATTAAATGATATCTGTGATATGCTTTTACTGCTGCTTTCAAGGCATTTGGGTCTAAAATACATAAATAAACATGTCCCGTATTACATTTATCCCCCAGATGACAACTTTCTGCCTGTTCCCTAGTGAGGCAGGACATGTCAGCCAGGCTGTGCCTCTGCTCATAGACTCTCCCAGAGCCCTGCAGAGCTAGCCTGTGTCCATTGTCTGTCTACCTCCAGGTCAGCTTGACTTTCCTTTTGTCTCTTCAGTCGGCTCATGAGTAAACCTGGAGGAGTCAGACCTCATCTATATATAGACTGGGAGCTGAGAGTCACAGTGGGGAGCTTCCCCCAATACTCCAAAGTGATGTCCTTGCGTCTCCTTAAAGACTCCACAGAACCTACTTTCTTGGAAGTGTACCTGACTTGTCAGCGCTATGCTGGGTCACTGTCCCACTCTGCCCTTAGCCTTCTTCAAATAGCGCCTCATCAGAGGGACAAGCCCTGAGTGCCTGTGACAGCCCACTTCTCCCCGCATGCCTGTACCACTGCTTCAGTTTCTCAGTGCTCACTGCTGCCTCCTCTGCTGCCTTGTGAGTGTCCCGAGAGGATGGGGTTGTATGGCCCATAGCCGTGTTCCCAGTGCCAGGCATGTGGTTAGGTTCACCTTAGCATGTATTAAGCATGTTGTTAGGTTCACCTTAGCATGTATTAAGCATGTTGTTAGGTTCACCTTAGCATGTATTAAGCAAAACTTCTCAGGCTTTGTCTTATGCAATCTTGTTTCGTACCTGGTGTCAGCTTTTTATGAAGAAGGCCTCAGTTGCAGTTTATTCTCTGGGTCTACCAGAGTGCTTTATTTAGAGGCCATACATAGTGAATAAATGATTTTTGAATGACTGAATCCAATCAGAGAGCTAAATGAGACGGTAGTCCCTCCCACTGCAATTAGAACGGATTCTTAAGATGCAGATGGCTTTCATTTTCATGTGTGCTCGTAGAGAGTAGGTTCAGATCTTGCCTGGCACATTAGCCCAAGCTCCTCCTGTCTTTCAGATTCTTGTCCTCTTTTTTCAGTCTCCATGCCAGACATCTTTGAGGTGCTGCAGTGGGTGCAGGGATCTGTCACCTACAGACCCTGGTATCCTTGCCTCAAGGGAGAGGAGAATCTTCATATACAATTAACAACTGGTGTCAGGAGTCAGGGATGGGGGAGATCATATCCCTTAAGGCTCATCATGATGATTTGGGGGAAGATGAACCTCAGAGGATTGGTACCAGTTAAAGGACAATCCCATAGGATATTCCAAGGTAAGGTTCTACGCTGTTTCCAGGATATAGTGAACCACTCGCTCTGAGAGTTTGTGAGCCCTCGCTGTGTATGCCACCCCTAGAGAGAGGCTGCACTTTACATGGGTGCTGTCATGGGTGAAATGGAGACAAGGCAAGGTTCAATCACTTGTCATGGTTATATAATTGACAAGTTGAAATATTAACTCAGGTGATACAAATGTAAGTGTGAACTCAACTGCAACACTACTATCTCCCATCAACAATAATTATGACAAACACATATTAAGCACTTCTGGGTCACAGAGGAGGGTGGCCCATTTAATCTTCAGAAACTTAAAACACAATCTCTATTGTCATGTTGTAGACGAGGCAGTCCAGAGTTAGAGAAGCTGAATAGTTCTCTCGGCGTCGTATGGCTATTGAGTGGGTGAGCTGAAATTTGAGCCCAGTGGTACTTCATACCCTCCCTTTTAGTACCGTAGCAACACATAGCTGGATTTGTAAGCTGGGAACATGATGGAAAATCGAGATTTTGGTTTGTTTTATGCCTGGCGAGGAGCAGCTGGTACTGAGCCTGTGTAGGAAGACAGAAAGGGACCTGGACTTGGTGGTATCTTTAATGGAAGTAATTACCACAGAATGAGGAAGAGGTTGGGGCACAGAGGTGTGAAGAGGGTGTCACTATTAGGTGTGCAGTTTGAGGTAAGGAAGGATTCATGCAGAGGGCTCCATGAGGCACTGGGAGAAAGATAGCTATCACCAGAAGGGGTGTGGAGGGAACCATCCACAGAGAGGCAAAGGTTGAAGTGTGGAGTTGGCTTTGAGTACTGGACAGGAAGCATCATGTGCGGGAAACCTTTATGAAGCGGCAGGAAACAGACTGCCTTTAGTCATCTGTCTGTCTCCTGCCAGTACCACGCTGCCTCTGGAGGGCTTTCAAACCTAAAATGCCCTGACGGTGTAGAGCTGGGAGGAAGGCAGGTAAGATGGAGCCTTCTTTGCCTCTTGCTTGCCACGAGTAATGGCTCTTCCTTTTGCAGACTCTCGTTACAGCATATGGGTGCACATAGCCAAGTCTGGTTGGAGCGCAGAAGCGAGGACTGCTAAGCCAAAGCCCCATAGCCTGGCGCTGGACAGGCCCAGTTAGCAGTTGGAACATAAGAGCTTGTGGTTATTGGCCGACAAACTCCAGGCAAATAGTGAACACAGTCTGAGCTACAGAGGAACGCATGAGGCTAGGAGGAACCATGTGCCACAAGATGGTGGTTAGTTAGCATCCCTGGCTTGTGGAGACTGCAAACCCCATTCTAGAGATGAGGAAGTCTCAGCATGCCCCATCTGCCCCAACTGTAAACTTCAGAAGGAAGTTGGGACTGGGGAGACAGGGTCCCTACAGAGGCCATGAGGTTAGGAAGTGAGTAGCCACCATAGGGTGGTGGGGGCCAGTGACAGTTTTCATTTGAACCCTTTGAAGTGGGAAAGGCTTTGAATGAATTAAAGAAGACACATCCTAAATCCTGCTGGAGACAGAGGGCTTCATTTCCTGTGTTGAAGCCAGTCAGTTGCTTTTGGATGACTGCAGTGTTCCTGTGGTCCACTCTCTTCAGTGTGGCCAAAATGGGGCAGCCAGTTTCCTTAGCTCCTCTCTGGGTCTGTTCCCTCACTCTGGCAGAGAGACTCACTTGCTTTCCTGTGTGAGGAAGCCGACCATCAGAGCCCAACATTTTTATGACAATAATTCCTGAAAAACTTCTGAGCCAGCGAGTCCATCTGTTAAACTGAGGCCACAAACAAATTTTTCTCTGTCTCCAGTGAAATAGACACCAGAAGATACCATATTCCTCTCTATAGTTAACTGAGTAAAATCCCACACAGGTAATGGATGGTAAGCTTTAGAAAGGATGGAGATAGCACAGACATTTGGGGCACAGTAAGTATTGCTAAGTATACCACAACATAACCTCCCGTAGGACATACTGTCTCCAATCTGTCTGTGAGCTAGCATGTCAGTGTTTGTGCCAAGCACAGTAATAGCTGCAGAGTCCTCAAAGACACGGAAGAAAACATGGGTTTCCTGCAGCTTTGGAGAAGATCTGCTTCCCTGGTGAGTGAGTCTGCCTAGAGATGCACAATGATGGCTTGGGTACCATAACTGACAGGCATGTTCTCTGAGACTGGGCTGCATATCGGCTTTATCAACATTTAACCTTTTCGATAGCAGTTCAGGCTCATTCTAAAGAACTCTTTTTTTTTTTTGGGTCTGGTCTGTGCAGTGGGATTGCCTTTGGCTTCTACTTTTGTAACTTAAGTCTCTTGGAGTAGCTTTTAAATTTGTTTTCTTTTCTGTCCCCTCTAGTATGTGTTGACTTTCTTGCTTTTGGTTAGTTTGTCCAGGGTGGCAGATAGCTTCTGGCTTGCTCCCTTCTCGTTTGCTCTGTCCTTGGGAGCTAGAAGGCAGGGCTTGTCAGGACCTGAATAAAGGAAGACACAGAAGACACCAGGGGAGGTGGAAGCTCGAGAGCCCCGCTAAAGCTTCTAGCGTGTTCTAGACACACGTGTAGTCATGTGTGTTTTGGCCAGCTTACTGCTGGCTTCGGGATGTGTCCTTTGTTTCACGACTCTCTGTTTCTCTGCCCTTCAGGAGGGAGGCTCAAATGTCAGGGTTTCTCTGGCTCCTAGAGCTACAGTGGACAAATGTAAGGAAGAGGCTTGGGATAGAAGGACACAGGTGTGTCTGTGGATCCTGAAAAACTGTGTCTTGTGGGCCAGTTTTATGCCCGATAACCTCAAAGAAAGGAGATGTTGGCCAAAAGTATTCCTATTAGACTGGATTAAGAATTTTTAGCAAAGTCTTTTATATTTTGTTTTATTTGTGTGTATGTTCATAAGTGTGTGTATGTATATGTGAGTACCTGCATGTGGACATGCAGAGGCCACCAGGCAATGCTGACATTGTTCCTCCCCAAGTACCATCTACCATTTGTTTTGTTAAGACAAGGTCTCTCGATGAGCCTGGAGCTCCCTGTTTCTGCTGGCTCAACTGGCAGTGAGTTCCAGGACCCACAGTTATAGACATGTGTTGCCAGGCCCATTGTAGGTGTTGGGGATCTGAACCCAGATCCTCAAGCTCACAGGGCAAGGCAAGCACTGCAGTCCCCTGACTGACTGTCACCTGAGCCCCCGGAAGTCTTCTAAACACCCTGAAAGGAGATGTCAAATAGAGGAAAATCTGTGTTCCTGCTACTCTGTCTCAGAAACATTCTTCACTTCCTTCTTTGCTTCTGATTTTTAAGACAATGCCTCCAGATATATTAGGGGTTTCTGGTGTGACCTTCTGAACCCCTACCTGTCTCTCTCCTCTCGAGAGGCATCCATTTCCCTGAGCTTGTGATATTCATTGCTATATATGTTTTTATTCATCAACATATTTTTTAATCCCATAATAGAAGTGGAGTTCTTTTGCATGAGTAACTTTATGGCCACAGGGCAACACTGCACACTCTTCAGGTCCTGCCTTTTCTTCTTTGCTATTCTACTTGTGATATGTGTCTGTCCTCACACCAGTTTGTTTACTCTTCCATGCTGTGTGGCCGCTGTTGGCATTCTATGGCCCACTATTGGTTTCTGCAAATAAAGATTTATCAGAAGGCAGATGTGTCCTTTGTTTATGAATTATCAGTACCAGTAGCCAAGTCATCATAACATAGATGAAAATAAAATGGCTCACAAAAACCTCAACTGTGTGACTATAAGTGCCCTTTACAGGAAACCCTAATTTAGGCTGTAGACTGTTACTTTGTTGTGATTCTATTAGGGACCATTTGGGTCAGTTCTTTTTTTTTTTTTTTTTTTTTTTTTTTTTTTTTTTTTTTTTTTTTTTTTTTTTTTTTTTTTTTTTTTTTTTTGATAGTGACTTCAGCATACACTTTTTTAAAAAAATTATTTATTTATTTATTATGTATACAACATTCTGCCTCCATGTATGCCCGCAGGCCAGAAGAGGGTGCCAGATCTCATTACAGATGGTTGTGAGCCACCATGTGGTTGCTGGGAATTGAACTCAGGACTTCTGGAAGAGCAGCCAGTGCTCTTAACCACTGAGCCATCTCTCCAGCCCCAGCATACACTTTTTAATTTGTTTTAAGGTCTCTTTTGATCAGGAGGTGAAGTTACAAGATATTAATAAACTGACGTCCAAGGTGGGCCCCCCAGCTGCTTCCCCTTCAGAGTCCAGGAGGCAGCCTCTCCTTCCACATCTTCATCAACAACCTGTGCTTTAGGACCTTAAGTGGGGCCAGTCTGATGCTTCGTTCCATGTCATGGGCAAGATTTTACTGACCATTTAGCAGACCCTTTTATGGTAAATGCTTTCTGTGTCCTTTGCCTGTTTTTCTGCCTTGCTGACTTTTGCCTTTTGGTTGTTGAAGTTCTTTATATATTCTGACTGCTGGCCCTGTTGGTTTACTTATTAAAGTCAACCAATGTCTTATTTTTCAAGCACACACATAGAAGCATAAGCAGATTCATAGCGTGCCTGCACACACAGATAAGCAGTCACACACAAGACCCAGACTGGTTTCCCTTAGGAAAGTTTAAAAGCCTCTGAGACTGAACATAAAGTAAGAGGTGGCATCCTGGCAGCGTCTCCTTGTGAGCTTACCCTGCTCCGTCCTGGACCAGTCGGCCTGCTCTTCCAGGTTGTTTGAGTGAGTTGATTGGTATTGATGTTTTGACTGCACAGACCTGACCCACCAGGGTGCAGGGAAGCTGAAGGCCACTGTGCTGAGATCTGATGAACAGGAGGCTGGGTTTGAAGATTTGCCAGGGACAAAAACCAAATGTGATTTGTGGTTTTGGATTTCCACATTTGGGTTTTGGCTACAGGCAGACCTTGGTTCCAGCTTGATGAAGTTGAGCCATTCTCTGGCCCACAGTGATTTAATTATTAACTCTTCCATTATCAGGCCGGATGTCTGTTGTTTGACCTTACACTGGTCCCTTATCCTTAAAACTCATAGCTCTAGCTTCCCCTATCCCGCTAGTTCCTCCGACCTTTCAAATTAAACTTTCCACCTTGAATGAAGAGGAAAAAAAATCTATCATCCTTCAGGTTTTTATAAGCATGGAAGCTGACCAAGTCCACACAACTGTGGTGTCTGAGTATGTCAACAAAGCTTGGGAGGATGGAGCCGACAGATCCAATTCACACTCTCCAGTTCAGGACCATGGAGAGGCACTGAGCCCGACTTGGCTTAGATTATGCAGAGCCTCAGGGCTGGGCCTGGTGTCCACTATACTGTGGTCCTGTTCTTGCCACACACAGTCACACACAGGCTCAGTTCTTCCTAGAGGTCCATGACACCCCTCTCCATCATCACCACTGTCCTTCCTTGTCTAGGCCACACACTCTGGGCACCTAGGACAGACATAGCTAGATGACACAGCTGTGAACCACACAAAGACCCTCACAGGAAATCAGCACATCTGTGGCACTCTGCCTCACTCCCTTGTCCCTCGCGGGGGAATGAGGACGAGACTTGGCCCAGGGCCCTGCTTTCAATCAGTGCGGTGGCTAAGTAGACCGCTCTAGTAGCTGTGTGGCAGCTCACACTCATCCCAGCACCCCTCTGTGCCATGGCAGATGTGGACGTTTTCTCATTAGTCTCCACTGGTGCTAGAGTGGATGCTGTGAGCAGGGGGATTGACATCATGGGCCTGCTACTGCCATTTTAGAGCATTTGGCCACACATTGCAGTTTTCACTGGATCTCATGAGATTGTGGAGCTGATCCTGACTACAGAGAAAGCAGCCAAGGGTTGGGGTTTGGTAACTGTTTGTTTGTTTTTGGATAAGGTCTCACTATTTAGACTGGCTTGCCCTGAACTCACAGAGATCCACCTGCCTTTGCCCCTGGAGTACTGGAACTGATGGT
Source organism: Ondatra zibethicus (assembly GCA_004026605.1). Lineage (NCBI taxonomy): Eukaryota > Metazoa > Chordata > Mammalia > Rodentia > Cricetidae > Ondatra > Ondatra zibethicus. Next base: position 459,974 of record PVIU01000102.1, on the reverse strand, counting down.
GTGAGCCACCACACACACAGCAGCTGGAGACATTTCTACTCAGCCATGTCACTGATTGGAAAGAGGGCCCTGTCCCCATTGTCCTGTAGGGGAGGGAAGCAAGACAAACTGTACTGTAGAGGATGTTTCCCTGGGGAGGTGACTTCCGTGCAGTTCACTAGCTTTGTGTCTGCCTCATACTCTCCAGTTGGCACCCCTTTCCTGAAGGGCAGAACCCAGCACTGTGATTTCTTTTAAGGTCCTTGAAAGGGCCTTGAACAGTTGCTCCTGGAGGTGCTGCTCAAGAGGTGCTGAATGACTTCGGGAAGAAATGAAGGCCATTGCTAGGCTAGCAGGCCTGGGCGAATGAGGAGTCTGATCTACAGAGAAGGCATCAGAGGAGCTGTGGGCATAGCTCACTTAGTAAAGTGCTTTCCTACAGTGATATTTTATTTGTTTTTATTTTAATAAATTAAGCTTACCTTAAGATCAGAGGCAAAGCTACATTGCTAGAAGCCAGGGAGTGGTGACACACACCTTTAATCCCAGGACTCAAGGCCACCCTGGGCTACAGTAGATCTGTCTAGAAAGAGAATAGAATTCACACAAAGATGTTCCCAGTACTTGGGATCCCATGCCCTTAGTCCCAGCGCTAAGGAGGTGGAGGCAGGAGTGATATGGCTGGGCAGAGAGAGGAATATAAGGAGGAGACAGGAACTCAGTGGAGTCTGAGGTTTGGGGGAGATGCAGTGCAGTCCAGGCAGTCTGAGGTTCACTCTTTTAGTCTGAGCATTGGTAGAGGTAAAAAACTCTCTAGTTGCTGGAGTTCTGCTTCTCTGATCCTTCAGCTTTCACCCCCTAATATCTGACCCTGAGTTTTATTTATTAAGACCAATTAGAATTCATGCTACACTTTCCACATGAGCACAGGGACCTGAGTTCAGATCTTCAGCATCCACTTACTTGTGTGTGTGGTTGCTGATCTGTAATTCAGCCCTGTGGGGTGGGGATGGGGTAGAGACAGGAAGAGCTCCTGAACTTAGATGGAGAGCAAGTAAGGACACCTGCTGTTGACCTCCTGCTCTAAAGAGACTCTAGAAGGAAGGAGGAGATGTAAGAACTGCTCATAGCTCATGAATCTAATTAGCTGGTCCCTTCCTAAGGGGCAGAAGGTCTGCAAGTTGACTGCTGCTTATAACTCTGCTGTTCTCCTGTGTCTTCTGTCACCAGTCATCCTCTGGAGACTCCACAATTAAAGTCCTTGAGCTCTAAGCTCTGCCTTAGACTCAATACAGGGTTGACTCTCTCTCTCTCTTTCTCTCTCTTTGTTTGTTTGTTTGTTTTTGAAGACAAGAGTTTCTCTGTGTAGCTTTGGAGCCTGTCCTGGAACTAGCTCTTATAGACCAGGCTGGCCTTGAACTCACTCTTATAGATCCGCCTGCCTCTGCTTCCCAAGTGTTGGGATTAAAGGTGTGCACCACCACCTGGCAGGGTTGACTCTTTAGAGGAGGCTTTGACCTCCAGCCCTGGTGGTGTGGTCACAGGACACTGTAACAGTGCCCTAGAGAAGGGCTGAGGAGGGGACAGGTCGTGGGCTGGCCAGTCTCTGGGGATGGGCTATACAGCTAACCCTCCAGCCTAACCTGGCTGCTTCCCTGACTAGAGAAGTCTCCTGGGTCCTCAAGGAGATAAGCTGGGTTCCCTGATGACCCATTCTCTTCTCTCCCCACAGCAGCAAACCCCCTGCTCTGCTCCACCGCCCGCTACCACTGCAGGAATGGCCTGTGCATTGACAAGAGCTTCATCTGTGATGGACAGAATAACTGTCAAGACAACAGTGACGAGGAGAGCTGCGAGAGTTCTCTTGGTAGGTACTGCTCTAAATCAGGCGAGGGGAGGAAGAGACGGCACCGGTGTCCTCTTCCTAACAGCAGCGCTGGTGACTTTTGTGCGCGCTTTTATCCTGGGTGTTGCAGTCTTGATAACATTGTGCCGCCTTTATCCTGGGTGTTGCATGGTGCTGGTAACATTGTGCCTACCGTTTTGACTTTAGCATCCTTCAAATGTTGACTACCGTATATGCGTTTCTCTTATGGTCATCTTTGGTTGCATTACGTGCCTACCGAATTGCTTTGCTACAGTTTTCCATGGTGTAGTGTTGTCGAGAGTCGTGTGAATCGTTTCCCTCCACTGAATTCCTTCTGTAGGATGAGTTCCACAGAGTGAGATGCCTGCATGAGTCATGACCACATTTCTCCACAGCTGGCTGAAATTTTCTCTTGGGTTTCACTCTGACAGCTCAGTCACATTCATGGCTGCCCTGGCTTTGACTTTTTTCTTCTCAGTTTTGTTAACTTAGTAGTCATGAAATGATAGCCTCCCCAAATACTGTCATCTGTCTGATTATGAGGCGCACTGATAGCCCAGCCTCCCTTGCATCTGTTTACTGCTCGGTTCCCGCTTGTGCGGCTTGTCTGTGCATATAAAAGCTCTTGATTTGGGAGTTATTTCATAGAAACTGGCGGCTGCAGCTGGAGGAACGAAGAGGAAGGACGTTGAAGGCTGTTTCCTCCTTCCTGTGATCTTGTTCAGTGAACATACGTCCTTCCTTTCTTCCTTCCCTCCCTTCCTTCCTTCCTTCCTTCCTTCCTTCCTTCCTTCCTTCCTTCCTTCCTTCCTTCCTTCCTTCCTCTCCTTCCCCTTGCCCTCCTTCCTTCTCTCTCCCTTTTGTCCTCCCTTGAGTACTCATTCTCTGTGCTCAAAACTTACTTCGTACCCTAGAATGACCTTGAACTTCTGATCCTGCTGCCTCACATCCCTAGTTCATAAGCTGCAATGCCTGATTTTTCTTAGTGCTGGATGTGAAACCCTGGACTTCACACATGCCAAGCAAACATTCTACCAACTAATGCCCTACAGCCCCAGCTCCCAACATGTGCTTCTTCAGTGAATAAAATGGAGTACAAAGCTTTATTAATGTGCAGCTAGTTTAAGGCATTCGGAAGAACAGGTATTTCTAATGTTACAAATTGACTTAATTTCTATGTGATCTCTACTTCTTCCTGTTAATAGTGTTCTGCGACTACGATTCACCCATATTGTTGCTTGTTGGTAGAGTTCATTTGTTTTTCAGTGTTTGATTGAATGGTCATGTTTGCAGATTTAATAAAATTACAAGACAAGCAAGAGATTTAACTGGTTGTAATATGTTTGGAGGTGAAGCTAGGTAGGGGGAAGTTTCTGGAGGACAAATAGAGGTTATTTTCAAGGTCCTAACTTTTATTTTGCTTGCTGCTTATTATGTCATCAAAGTGCACGAATGAGTGAGCAAATGGAGCATATTCACCTCACCAGTGGTATGTGGACCAGGCAGGAATCATGACCTCTAGCGTCGGTATGACTGAGGGCCATAGAAAAGGTAAAATATGTGGCAGAACAGGCTTTGCCAGAATCTGCAGGAAGGACTCAGTGGGGCGAGTGGTGGTAGGATTGGAAGGTTCTTTCGTGGGAAACTTACCCCTTGGGTGTTTTCATCGGTGCTCAATAAGAATAAGTGTGCACCCAGCTGCAGCAGCCACTGCCACGGGTGTGGACGCTCTTGGAATGCAGGTGCTGGGACCCACTGCAGAATGACTGAATCAGGTTTTGTTTTAATACCACACTGGGTGGTTCTAATGCCCAAGTCTAAGAGCAACTGCTCTGACCTAGCTCTAACTTCAGAGAGGGTTTGAGCTCACCATTTACCAAAGAAACTTTAAACTCCTGTGCGTGTGTGCGTGGCTCTACAAAGTCAAATCTTTATAATGGAAAACTTATGTTGAGGTAGAGCCGGTTTTAGATGCCAAGAGGGATGACAGTCACAGAGTTGAGTAAATACACTGATTGGTATGGAGGACGCTTCCTTCAGAGACTGCTTCTCACTGAGTAAATACACTGATTGGTATGGAGGACGCTTCCTTCAGAGACTGCTTCTCACCTAGCATCGGTGTTCTCGTGAATCTTAGCCCCACCTGTTGTGCCTGAATGTTTCATGAGAAGGACTTCAGATCTAAGCTGTGAGTCCTGATTTGTCTGGGCCATTGTTTCGCACTCCACTGTGTGGTCATGTTGACAACATCCATTAGCCAGTTACCTGTGCCGTTCTGGGCCTGGGTTGTTGTTCATCCGTCAGAGGGATGGCTCTGCAGTCTAGCTGTAGTTAGTGCTGTTAAATTCTGCTTTTTTTTTTCTCTCTGTTTCGCTCTCACAGGGACAGAGAGTTTAGAAATAAGTGGTGGGGCACCCAAGCTTCGCCTTTGACCTCTGGACCCTGTTGCTGTGTGATTCATTTTGACTGTCAGTCCACCATCATGGGTTCTGTCCCTCCGGGACTGTGAGGCAAAACGACCTTTTTCTCTTATGTAGCTTTGGTCAGAGCATTTTATCATAGCACCGGAAAAGGAACTAAGACACCTGCCTCCCCAGGCCATGTGTGTAGTTGCTCGGTATCAAATTAAATTAAGACTTCAAACCATGTTGATACCAAAAACAAAACAAAACAAAAAACAGGGAAAAACAAAAAACGTGTGAGGTGACCATTGTGCTGGGAATCTTTCCTAGCTACCGAGGAGTGGAAGGTGTATCTCTTTTGCCTCTCCAATCCCAGGGTTCCTACCTACCCAGACCCTCACCCATAATGAGGTCCGTAAGTGTTGACAAATGGGAAAAAAAAATCTCTGTTGTGGTTGCCTGTGCTTATCATGTACTGTGGTGTCCCTCCGAGTCCTTGTTTCAGTATGCGAGTGAGCGTGCCCACAGCTTATTAAAGTAACAAGAAGTGCTGCTGCTGTGTGCTCAGTAGGGAGGTATCGGCCATTCCCTCTAAGGGAGTATGTCCTGAAGTAAGCACAAGCTCTGAGTGAGTCTTAGACATGAGTCCCATTGGCCAGCCTATGTTTCTACATCCCTCCTGCAGCGTCTGTCTCCCCTTGCATCAGATGAGAGTGTAATCCTCAAGGACACACTTTGTAGCCTCTAGATGGGAACTGCTTGCTGCATGGCAAATAGATGCCAGCCTGTGAGGAAACCTTCCCCGCGCTGGGCTGTGAAGAAACGGGGCTCCATGCAGTGTCTTCCTAAAGCATCTCAAAGGCTTCTTCACTGGACAGAGTGTACACTGACGCCTCGTGAGATTATCAGTGCTTTCAGTGCACTGGGTTCTCGGCTCAGCCCTGGGCTTCTGCCTCTGGACAGCTTTGCTTTCAGATGATGTGAGAAAAGAAAGAGATATTTTCCAATGTTTGGAAGAAGTGAATAAAACTGACTTCAAGGCAAGGACATGAGTTGTTCAAAATGCTTTCCTCTTAATCTGAGTAGGTTGAAATCAGTCTCTATTTATGGTGGATCCTCTCCGAAAATGTCAGCCCAGTCTGTGAGGACCTGGGAGCCGGGGAGACTGTGGAAGCATATTGCAGTGTGCTGTGTGGGATGCATTTAGACTTGTGGACTCAGATTTTATCAGGGCTTTGTTGATTTGCAGTGTCGTCTGCAGAATATACTTTGAGAAGGATGTCTTTGGGACAGCCTCACTGTGACTGTCCTATGCTTTGGAACTCAGATGCTGTATATCTTATATGTAGCAGCAGCTGCCATACATATGGTAGGGAACACCATTCTGGTACCTTGAAAATGCTACCTGAATGTAGCATTGGTGTCTTCTGATGGCACTTCCTGGCACTCATGCCTGTGTGCAATCCCACCCTTTTATAAATGATCTGGACTGTTTGGCTAGTTTGTTCTCTCTTTCTCTCTCTTGTTCTTTCTCTCTTTGGAAAAAAAATGCGTAAAATTGACTATCTTAAGTTTTGAAAAGTACTTTTAACTTTTTCAAGTTCAATGGCAAAAATTATGTTTTCATTGTGCTAGAACTTTTTTTTTTTTTGCATTGTGTGTCTCCAATTGCTAGAACTTTTACATCTTGAAACTGAGCTTACTTAAGAAACAAAGAAACAAAATGTTCTCTACTCCACCCCAGAACCTGAGAACCACTTTCTGCTTCCTGCCTTGATTAACTTGTTAGTTTTAGGTATTGTATAAGTAGAGTTGTGTAATATTTGTCTTTTTTGTGAGTGCTTGGTTCACTTGGTATGTCATCAGGGTTCATCTATTTTATAGCATGAACGGCAGTTTCCTTCCTTTTAAAGGCCAAATACTGTTCCTTTTTTATTGATATACCACGTTTGATTTCTCTATCAGTAAACATGGGTCACTCCCACTTTTGACTATTGCGAATGATGCTGTGTGAGCAAATGTACTTTTGTAACCTACTTTGAACAAAAGAAATGCAGCAAACACAGTGGGATGTCGTCTCCAGGACTAGGTTATGACTGCCCCTCCTCTCTTACTCTGTCCTGCTTTCTCTGATGAGGGCCAATTTCCGTGTTGGAAGCTGTGAGCTGCAGAAGCCCCTGTGGCAGGGAGCTGAGAGAGGACTCTAGCCTTAAGCCAGTAAGGAACTGAGGTCTGGCAGCAGCCTCAGAGGTGCGACTGGAGAGAGAGCCTCCCCTGTGAAACCTCGGTTGTAGCCTTGCAGGGGACCCCAAGCTGAGGTGACATTAGATAATTTGTATACAGAGCGCCTCTGAGGGGGGCTCCTGTGATTAGTGCTTTAGTCCCAGATGGTGATGTGCAGCCGGGCTTTGGGAGGGGACCATACAGGACTTTGTAGGAACAGTACACGCTGGGATTCAAACTTGGCGTCGGGGACCTTTGTCCACATCCTACGTGTGTTGTCCTGCTGTCTTCTAACAACCTCACCCTCACCCCAGGATCCTGCTTCTGGATGAAGACGTAAAGAATTCTTAGACCAAATACATACAGCAAGCAAGTAGGGAGCCGGGATGTGAACTTGAGTTGAGGCAGTGCCCACCACCACTCACCTCCCTCTACCATCTGGCACTCTACAACTTCGGGTCGCAGTCCAGCCCCAGGTGCAGTGAGTTAAAAGGGGAGGGGGAACCGTGAAATGGGCGTGTTCCTCCTCTTGGTGCTACAGTCTGCTCAGTAAAGGACCACTCCATTGCTGGGCATCCTGCCCACTATAGTGTTTTTGAGGTGAGCTCTGCCTAGGGAACCACCCCTAAAGGGAGTTAGTGGCGGGGGGGGGGGGTTGTGCCTGGCAGAGCATCTTTATTTTCTTGCTGTGCCCTGGTGATAAGACTTCAAGAGAATGGAAGGCTGTGTGAGGGTTGGCACCTCACCAGAAGCCGGCAGTGGTAGCTTCGTGCTGTTTCTTCTGCAGGGTGTGTGTGTGTGTGTGTGTGTGTGTGTGTGTGTGTGTGTGTGTGTACATGCATGCACCGGGGACGGTAAGGAGAAAGGAGAAAGAGAGAGTTGGCGCATTAGCATTTCTCAACCTGGATTTTTCTCTCAGTGGATGCCTGATGGGGACACTGTCAGCTTCCAGGCCTGCGTGCAGACTGGGATCTTGCTCTCTTGTTGAATTTTGGATTTTCCTTCTCAAAATTAACTTAGGCAAATCCAGACCCTGCCTCCAGCTTCACAGACTATGGCCATGTTTAAGAATAGGGTCATTGAAGATAGAATTAGTTAAAATAAGGTCCCATTAGCATAGGGTGAGCCTCTGATACCACCAGTGTCGTTATAGTAAGGGAGTTTAGGTGTATCACACATACCCAGGGAGAACATTGTAGGACATAAAAGTAGAAGGGGAGGATGCTTTCAGTACAGATGGTCAAGAAAGCAGAAACCAGAAGAGGAGCAGACTGTCCTCGCAGCCTTCAAAGGGAGCCCCTCCTCCATCACCTTAATCTTGGACTTCTAGTCTCCCACATTGCACCACGATAGATTTCTGTTGTTGAACACCCCACCCACAAGTCATTGGTACTGCAATAGACCTACTCGGCTATTGCAGCCCCCAGGAAGTAGCCTCTCATTAAAGCACAGCCACACCTTTTGTGGAACACCAGAAATAATAACAGAGATGTGAAGGTCTGGACAGTCATCACAGGGGACAGACCCAGTGGAGACAGGGAGGGCCTGGGGCTGCAGAGAAGGACCATCAGGGGAGAGAGCTGGTCTGTCTCTGTGCAGGGTGGTAGGGCCGTGGTGAGTTTCAGGAACTCCTTTAAACCTGAATTCCAGGAGCCTCGTTTCCTGTACTTGTGCCCTCTTGGCTCCTAGCTCCTTAGCTCTCTCCCCAAGTGGCTTTGGCACTGGACTTGGTAGAGGCAGAGCCTCTGCGCGAGGTCACTCGCCCCCTTGTTCTCTTCCCCGCTGCAGGGCCTCGCTTCTTTTCTGTTACCGTGATAAGCACAACCTAGCGGAAGAAAGGGTTGATTTCCTTTCATCTTCTACTTCCAAGTCCATCTTTGCGGGAAATCAGGACAAGACCCCAAAGCAGAAACCATGGAGGCATGCTGCTTGCTGGTTCACTCTCTGGCTTGTTTTCTGACTCATGCTTAGCTGACTTTCTTATACAGCCTAAGATCACCTGCCTAAGGATGGTACCACGCACAGTGGGCTGAGCCCTCCTGTATCAATGAACAATTGAGATAATCCCCATAGACATGTCCACAGGCCAATAATCTAGAGGATTCCTCAACCAAGGCTTTCCACTGAGATAACTCTGGGCTTTGTCACGTTGACAGTTTCCTAGCTCATTTGTCTTAGCGAGTGGGCCCTGGTATATTATTGGAGCCTGTGTCTTGGGAATATGCATATGATAGAACCAAGGTGAAAGTGTCTTGGCATCTGGTCACCATAGTCAGCCACCACTGCTAACTCTGTGGGTTTTTTCAAACATTTGTGAGTCATTGAAAGAATTGCTCCTTGGCTAATGCTGAACTTTAGAGCTTGGTCTTCTCCCATGGGCCACCTCTGCTGTCCACTGTGCACCATTCTCGGTTCTTTGCTCTCCAGGACCCTTTTCACTGTACTGGTAGAGTGGCCAAAAAGAAAAAAGAAAAAAAAGTGTCTCTGGGTGGTGGTGACTCACGCCTTTAATCCAGCACTTGGAAGGCAGAGGCAGGAGGATCTCTGTGAGTTAAAGGCCAGCCTACCTGGTCTACAAAGTGAGTTCCAAGAGTTCAAAGATACACAGAGAAACCCTGTCTCCAAAACCAAAACAAAACAAAAAAGCCTCTGCTCATGGCTTACTTTGACCGGTGGAATGTTGGCTGACATAAGGAGACCCAAGGCACGCAGTGTGTTTACTAAAGTGCAGGGTCCCTGTGCTGGCTAGTCTTATGTCAGCTTGACATAAGCTGTAGTCATCTGAAAGGAGGAAATCTCAATTGAGAAAATGCCTCCCTAAGATCCATCTGTGAGGCATTTTCTTAATTGGTGATTGATAGGGGAGGACCCAGCCCATTGTGAGTGGTGCCACCCCTGGTCTGGTGCTCCTGGGTTCTATAATAGGCTGAGCAAGCCATGAGGAGCAAGTCAGTAAGCAGCACCCTCCATGGCCTCTGCTTCAGCTCCTGCCTCCAGGTTCCTGCTCTGCTTGAGTTCCTGCCCTGATTTCTTTTGGTGATGAACAGTGATGAAGAAGTGTAAGCTGAATAAACCCTTTCCTCCCAACTTGCCTTTTTGGTCATGGTGTCTCGTTGCAGCAATAGAATCCCAAAGACAGCCCGTTGCATTTCAGTGGTCTCCATACTACTAGAAGCCCCCACCCAAAGTGAAAACAGCAAATAGTTGTGTGAGTTTGAGGCAGGCCAGAGTATCTGTCATCCTGGTGCAAGTGTGTGGGCCTGAGGCTCTTCCCTTCATGGCAGCAAGAACAGAAGGATGACAGAAAATGAAGAACTAAGTCATTATGCCTCTCACAGGCATGCTACTAAAAAGGCACACTTTCTCCAATTAACCCCCACCTGTACCTTCATCCCCAGTGCACCCCTACCCCCACCCGCACCCCGCCCCACATGCACTCCCACCTGCCCCCTCTTCTCCACCTGCACTCCCACCCCCACCTGCATCCCTAACCCACTTGCACCCCTACCTACACCCTCCCCCCACCTGCACCCCCACAGTTTCATTGTTCAGTCTGGTTAGCTCAGAGCTCTCCTGATCTGATCATCTCTATAAATGCCCTCCTTGACATGCCCAGTGGTGTGCTGTGGGAACTCTCAATGTCTCTGAGTCCAGTCAGATTAATAGTCAAGATTTCACCATCACGTGAAAGTGTTAACAGTGAGAATAGTTGAGCCAGTATTTTTAGGAAGTAAGTAAAATCAGAATCAATAAGGCACAGTGACAAACTGAACGAGGGCATCAAGGAAGGGAGGTTAGACTGTGCAGGCTACTGCAGGGACAGGAGCTTGGTGGACTGGAGGCTTGTGGGTAACCAGCCAGTTGTGCTTGCTTTCTGCTCTGCAGCCTCACCAGCCTGCAACATTGAGAGTAAGAGGCACCTATGGTTTTTTAAGACCTTTGCTGCCTGTCACTTAACAGATCCAAGCAATTGAACCATGAACTATAATGCCTAGGGATGTAGTAGAGAGCTTGGGAAGGGAGAACTGCTCATTTGAGCCTATATAACACAGAGTGTCACAAACCTGGATTTGATCAGTGAATATTATTTATCCTAAGACTTGTGGCTATCCAGTGATGTCAAGAACTTCCTTCAAGGGATCCTAAGAAAAAATCATCCCCCTTAAAGAATTTATTTAGCTTTAGTTAGACTAAAACTGCTGGAGGTCCATTTAGCAAGAGGAATAAGAAAGCTCCCTCCCCCACCCCCCACCCCCGCTTTTAATTTAAGAATTTGAAATCCCAGCTGGGCTGGGAAAGACAGAAAATGCTGACTTCATTGGAAGAGACAGAAGGAGGCTGGGAGCGGCTGATTGCCGCCTTTCTGTGCCCGTGGGCTTTTCTTCTTGGTAATTGAGTGTTTGCATCCAAATCGTCCTTCCCTTTAACCACTGCAGCAGGAGTTTGAAGATTTCTGAAACACCCCTCATTTAGAAGCAAATCAGACCGATCTGCACTCATGGCAGTAATTGCTTCCTGGTCTCTTCCCCATGGTGGTAATCTGCTGAGCTGCCGTTGGAGTCTCTTCATGCCATTCTTGCAGGAGCTCTGGCCCCTTTCCCTCTGCTGTTCCCTGGGGAATGGGAGAGGCTAGCCTAGACACTTGAAGAGTGTGCTTTGCCTGAGTGGACGGACCGGGTTTTAGGGAAGTGTGGTCACATGTGCAATTGACTGCTTTTCTCCCAGGCCCGCTCTGCAGGGTCTCACAGCCCAGGGCAGCTGTGTTTCTGGAGGATGCGGGAACATTTCTTCATCCAAAGACTGACTTGCTAACTCCATCAACACTCTGCTCTGTGGGCCCTTCCTAGGGCTCATTCCTACATCACTATTTGTGTTGTCTGAGACTGACCAGCTCCTCCCAGCACTGGAGGAAATTCAAAGCCAGACCAGATCAAAGTCGCTCACAGTTTTGCAATCGAGAAACATAATCCTCTCTTGCTAATTACCCTAAAGTGTGATAAATGTTGTAATGGAGGAATGAACCGGCCTCTGGGAAAGCAGGGGGCAGGCAGGATGGCAGCATTTCCTGGCGGGGTATGGCAAGACTTCTGAGAAATGAAATCTTTGCCCAGTCAGTTAGGATGAATAAAAGTGGCCACAGAGACATGGGTGGGGCTGAGCCTCTAGACAAAGGGAAGATTAGATCCAAAGACAGAGCTTATGGGGCCGAGGAGATGGCCCAGTGTATAAGCTCTTGATCTACAAGCACAAGGACCCAAGCTTGAATCCAGCACTCACATGAAAAGCTTGGCATGGCTGCCAATGAGTTTGCTCTCAGCAGGGCCCCAAATGTGCTCCGACAGTTCCTATTTCCCAGACCCCGGAAGACCAGGTAGTCTTGAAGGAGATGACCAGGTTGCACACAACACTTTTAGTGACCTGAACTTAGTCACATGACCACACCTAAATTGCAAGGGAGGCAGGAAAATCTTTCCTTTCTCATAGTTCCTAGCCTCAGGAATATAATAACTCAGGAATCTATATCATGAAAAGGCAGAAAGGGGGAAAGGGGGAAGACTGGAAATTATTTAACCCCAGAATCTGCTTACACCATTTTAACTTGAACCAATAGTTCGAAGGTTAGTTTGGGAAACTAGCATTTCCACAGACATGGGACAGGTATGGCTGCTGTGACTGGCAATAATCCACATAGCCCGAGAGACAGCACTGCTGTGCTTTTTCCTCTGAGGGTTCCCACAAGCCCACTGGGCCAGCGCTGGAGTGCCCTGCAGTGCCAGCCGGCTGCATCCCTGGCAGTGCTATAGAAACGTGCTGTGATGGCTGACCCCTTTCAGCCACTCCAGATGTCAAGTTGAAGGTGTCTCACATATTTGTTTCTCCCTTCATAAGCTAATTTGTTCTAAAGCTGTGGTGATCCTTGGAGAGCCATGCTTTTATCTTGATTTTGGAACGGGACCAAGGTTTTAGTTAATCTTCAGATGACAGAAACCTGACTCTGGTTGTGCTTTTTTGTTTTTTCTTCTTCTTCTTTTTTTGGCACAGAGGTCAGTTGGCTCCCATTTTAGGTCAGTTTGCATCTGAAGGAAATCTCCAAGGACAGACACTTTGTCCTCAGTAGCTAATGTGTCAGGCTGCTCTTCCCCAGGTGCCTCAGAACCTTTTATAGATTTTCCCTCAACCTCACTCTTGGTGTGCCAGTGCCTGCCTCCTGCTTCCCTTGAGGAACATGCTGTGGTTTGGGAGGAAATGACTAGGATGCATCGTTCTTCCAGTGAAACCCACCCCCTCCCCCCATCTACGGTCCCTTTACTTCTGTCTTTATTCCAACCTTAGTCTGGTAGTCTTGAAGTAAGTTCACAAAATCCTTGGCACCTCTCTGGGTGTTGGAGCTATGTCCCTTTTCCCAGAAACTAGCTCGGTTTTTGTGACATAGCAAAGTATGTCATACTGATACCCGTGACAGCCATTCATAGGCTACAAAAGGCCACAGGGATTCTTGTCTGGAATATGCTTTCATCAGGCTTCAGTTGTCATAGAAACATGGTGGACAAGGTTGCCATACTCTAAGGAAGCCAGGCCAGAGCCCACAGGAGTTGCAGGAAGAGAGATGCTGCGGGGCTGGTGGCACTCCAGCCTACTGCCAGTTAGGCTTCGGCCACACCTTGTCTGTCTGTGACAAAGCTCGAGGCTCTGAACAAGAATGGACGTTACTATGCAGGACTCTTGAACCACAGAACCTGTGAGGGCTTAGGTGTCGTTATAAGCCCTTCAATTTGAGGTTGCTCTCTTGTACAGAAGTAGGTCATTGGAACCACAGTCCGTCAGAAAGCTGAGTCCCTAGACACTGCTATATCTGTCTGGGTATGGGAACTGGTCAGAAACCCCGCCTGGCATTTTACTTTCTCCGCAGACAGCCCTTCCCTCATTTCTCATTGGGTTCCTCAGATCCTTGCATTACTGAGCTCTCTCCAAGAGGGCACCCAGATGAGGAAAGCTGCCCTCAGGTCTTGTCCTGTCTCGTCTTACAAAGCTCTTCTGGTCACATTCTCTAAATGATACCCCAATCCTTCTCCTCATGGTCTTTCTTATAGGAACTGAGCCATGTCTAACTCACTCTTTGTTGGCATGAGATTGAAGCTGGAGTGAGGTTTCTTATTCATGCCAGCCCTCCACTAGGCGGGAAGATCACTCTGTTGAGATTACTCAACCCTTCTCACTCTCTTCAGCACAAGGCGACTGTTACCTGCCTCCAGGCTGCTGAGAAGTGTGAGAGAAGTCTGTAGGGCACTCCTAAGTGTGACCATCATTCCTGTGAGCCATCAGGTCTCCTGTGTAACCAAGTGCCATTGAGCTCCAGCCTTAATAGTACCTACCATCTTTGTAGAAAGACCAAATTCAAATCAAGCTGCTGAGGTCTCAAAGGGCTGTGCCCTGGATGGGTGACAAAACCTTCTTCCCATCCTGCTTCCCAGCAAGGATCCTGGGTCAGGCTTGGTTCCATCTGGCATCTTGCCTCATGGCCTCATCAAAGTGGAAACAACATGGAACATTCTAGGGTGTGAACATCCAGATGCAGCTAGAGATGGAATGCAGTGGGGTGGGGTGGGGTGGAGGGCTTGCTGGTGATTCCTCCAGATGTGTCCTGTGTGGTTTATAGTACCAGGTGCATCTCAAGTTAACCTTCACCCACTCAGCAGACCTTTTAAGAGTTTGGCTTTTGGACTCAGCCCTGAAGAGGAGAGAGCCCTCCCATCATCATGCACCTCCCTTGGTGGCTACCTGTTTGAAGGCCTGTGTAAGTCTGATTGGTTTGGAGGAATGTTCTCATTCAGGAGGAGAAGGGTTTGCATTTTGGTTTGGCAGTAATATTTTAGAGTAAAAGCCATCAGGATCTAGAAGAAAAAGGAATGGGGAAAAAGTCCCTACAGTCCTGATCCACTCCAGACAGTCACACTCTGAGACATGTGAAAGCAACACGTCACCTCAGGCTAATTTATGGCGTGTTTTCTATTAGAATTGCAAAGTCCTCACAGTTGGGAGGTGTTAAAATATGACTTCACATCATATTAAATACACGCTATATTTAAACCGGGATGTGAGCTGAAACACAGCGCAAACTAGACTAATTTGCTGAATTCCTAACTAATCTTGGTCCTGCCTTTGTCGTCTTTTTGCCTCCACCATGTTCCTTGCTGGATTTCATTAAAGTGTTCAAATCTGAACCATACCAAGCGTTTTTGAAATTGTTCAAGCATTCAGCACTCCCGTAGATCTTAGACCTAGTGGATAGAAGCCGTGGTGGCCTGTGACTGCGATCTGCCAAGCTGACTGTGCTTCAGCTAAAAGGCGTGTTCCTGTCACAGTGACCGACATCTGAGGAGAGGAAAGATTTATCTTGACTTGTTGTCTCAGAGAGTTCAGTCCATGATGGCTTGGCCTCTTGCACTTGGGCAGGCCATCGAGGCCGTGGGTACCTGTGGCCAAGGAGAGCTGTTGACCTCACAGTAGACTGAGAGCAGAGAAAGAGGAAGAGACAAGGCCAGGGGCACACTGTCACAGTGACTATTTCCTCCTCCACCAAGACCCACGTCCTCATAGTTCCATCCATTACGAATCCTTCTCGGGTGAAATCTTTCCTCAGGTCAAGAGCCCTCGTGACCCAATGGATTCTGGAGTCGCCTTCAAAGATGCCCCTTGAGCCCTGCTTCCCTGTCTCCTAGGCAGATGCCAGTCAGTCAAGTTGGCAGTGTAGATGACCCATCCAAGGGCACTTTCCAGTATGAGCAGAAATGCCCTTGACTGTAGTTGTTCTTTTTACTCTTTGGGGGTCCACCACCCAGCTCCCAAATAAATACACAGAGACTTATTCCTTCTTATCAATGCCCGGCCTTAGCTTGGCTTGTTTCTAGCCAGCTTTTCTAACTTAAATTATCGCATTTCTCTTTAACTATGTTGTGCCTCTGAGCTTTTTACCTTTCTTTAATCTATATATCTTTCCTTTCTTACTCTGTGTCTGGCTGTGTGGCTGCTGGCTGACCCCTGCCATCCTCCTCTCCTCCTTTTTCTAGCTCCTCTATCTATCCTCCCAGATTTCTCCTCCTATTTATTCTCTCTGCCTGCCAGCTCCGCCTATCCCTAGCTATTGGCCATTCAGCGACCAATCAGGTGTTTTAGTAAGACATAGTAACACAGCTTTACAGAGTTAAACAAATGCAACATCGAAGAATGCAACACACCTTAGCATCATTAAACAAATGTCCCACAGCATAAATGAATGTGACACATCCTAAACTAGTATTCCACGACACTTGACAGTGCTCTTTTCTTCTCTGTCTGCCTTGCAGCACTTGGTCTTCCAACCAAATTCAGATGTTTTTCAAGATATTTGTGTCCTTTTGGAAAAGATTTGAAAGGTGGAAATTGATGTGCTCAGAGTTTCTTGAAGCGACATTTGTTAAAGAAAAGGGAGCACGGTCAGCTCTCAGCAGTGTTTGGTACCTAGCAAGTTAACAGGAAAAAACTCGGTTGGGGGGACAAGGAGCTGGACAACGATTACATTGGAATGCTGCTGGTAAGTTTCTAATTACCTACCTTGTTAGGGCTGGAGAGTGACTGGCATTTCTTGGATGGGGTCAGGGAAATAATTATGACTTTATTTCTATACTGTGTGTTCTTTGTGACTTCTACTTGTCTGGCCTGGCTTTAGTTTTTTTGTCAACTTGACACAAGTTAGAGTTGTCCAAAAGGAGGGGACCTCAATTGAGAGGATGCCTCCATAAGATCAGGTGCTAGGGCATTGCCGTAATTAGTGATATTGGTGTTGGAGGATCCAGCCCATTGTGAATGGTGCTACCCTTGGGTTAGTGGTCCTGGATTCTATAAGAAAGCAGGCTGAGCAATCCATGGGGGAGTAAGCCAGTAAGCAGCACCCTCCATGGCCTCTGCATCAGCTCCTGCCTTCAGGTTCCTGTCTTGTTTGAGCTCCTGTGCTGACTTCCTTTGAGGATGAACAGTGCTGTGGAAGTGTGAGCCAAATAAACCCTTTCCTCTCCAGCTTGCATTTGGTCCTGGTGTTTCACCACAGAGCAATAGACACCCCAACTAAGACATTGTTGCCGTGTTGGTAGGTTTCAGCTAATCTCCAGTGTGCATCATTTTATTTTTATTGCCAAGTAATATCCCATTGTACGAGCAGCCCACTTTTGTCTTTGTCCATCAGTCATTGACTTGTCCTACTTTTTAAGCTGTTGAAACAGTGCTGCTGTGAACACAGGTGTGCAGCTTTTGTATGGGGATTATGGGTGTTCATTTCTCTCAGGAATAAAGCTTGGGGTGGAATTGCTGGACCATGTAGTAACTGTGTTCTGAATAATTACCAGCCTGTTTTCCAAAGCATCTACGTCATCTCCTAACAGCAGCGCAGTGAGGCCTCTGATTTCTCCATATCCCCAACCTCAGGTAGGATTGCTTGTTTGCTCACTCAGTGCAGCCAGCCTCATGGTGTGAAATGGCATCTCCCTGTGGTTTGGTTTGTCATTGGTGTGAAATGGCATCTCCCTGTGGTTTGGTTTGTCATTGGTGTAAAATGGCATCTCCCTGTGGTTTGGTTTGTTGTTGGTGTGAAATGCCATCTCCCTGTGGTTTGGTTTGTTGTTGGTGTGAAATGGCATCTCCCTGTGGTTTGGTTTGTCGTTGGTGTGAAATGGCATCTCACTGTGGTTTGGTTTGTCATTGGTGTGAAATGGCATCTCCCTGTGGTTTGGTTTGTCATTGGTGTGAAATGGCATCTCACTGTGGTTTGGTTTGTTGTTGTTTTTGGTGGCTAGTGTTGTTCAGCAGTTGATCATTTTCTAGTGCGTTTATCGGCCATTTATATGCTTTATAGCTTTCGTATTTCGGATGGGCTCTCGTGTAGTACACTCTGGCCTTGAACTATGTGCTCGGGTTTGCTTTGAATTCCTGACCTTCCTGCCTCCAATTCTCGAGTGCTACAGTTACAGAATTGTGCCACCTAATTTCTCTTGAGAAATGTCTATTCAAATCCTTTGCCCATTTTTACATTAAGTTAGTTATCTTCTTTTAAGTAAGTCTTTTATCAAATATATGACTTAAGAATATGCCTGGGGTGGTGGTGCATGGCTTAATCCCAGCACTGGAGAAATAGAGGCAGGCAAATTTCTGTGAGTTCAAGGCCAGCCTGGTCTACCGTGTGAGTCCCAGGACAGCCAGGGCAATTACACAGAGAAACCCTGTGTTCAAACAAACAAACAAACAAACCCACATTTCCTTCTGTCCTGTGAAGTTTTTGTTGTTGTTGTTTCACTTTCTTAACAGTTATCACTTGCAGTAGAAAAAGATTAAATTTTGATAAATCTAGTTCATAAATTTTTCTTTTGTTGCTTATGCTTTTGGTGCCTAATCAAATCCTAAGCCAAAGTACCCAAGACTTGTAGCTGTGTATTCTTCTGAAGACCTTATCATTTTACTCCAACAGCGTATGTTTTCTTCCTGAACAGGGTAGATTTTGTTTATGACCAAAGAGTAGAAGGGGGCCCAGTCGACCAGCAGGAGGCTGACAAGGCAAAGGAAGTGATGAGATACGTGTCTTCAGTGTGCATGACAGGCAGGTCCCGGCGTGTTCTAACAGACCGACGGAGAGCTTTGTTTTAGCTCTATGTTTAAGTATCTGAGCCATCTTAAATTCATTTTTATGTATGGTGTGAATCAAGAAGTATCCTTCTGTGGACTTGTGGACTATTCCCTTCTGTCCCCAAGCTGTGCTGGCCTTCCTGTCATCTCTGGCTTTAACAACACAGCAGAGACTCCCTCGACGATATTTCCAGTCTGGAGACAAGCACACACGTTGTATGTGGCGTCCCCTCCTCCTGGGGATTTTATCCAGTTAGGATAAGTGGGAAGCAAATTCTAACCAAGGCAGTCTGGGGCAAAGAGAAGGCTTTCTTCCTTCCAAAGGTCAGATCCTTCCTCATCACACAACCTCAAGATGCCCACCACTGTCCTGTGGAGAGTTAATGGCTATCTCTTTCACTGGGACAGTCACACATGCCACCCAGAAGGCAGTCTGAGGTGGGCAGTGCAGGAATCATTGAAAACTGTTGTGTGTACCGTGTTTGGGGTACCTTCCTTACTGAAACTTCCAAGTGCCTCATGGGACAGCTACTGTGATCCACCCTATACCCATGAAGAAAATAGAACCAAGACATCTTAGTTATTAGTAATCTGTTTTGAGTTTATCAGCTTTTAGGCAAAGAGATGGAGTTGAATCCAGATGTCCAGCTTGGGTGCTAGCTATGCTATGAGTCTAAACTCCCAGCAGGGATCTGAATATTTAGGCCCCCACCTTACTTTCAGAGGTTAAAATCTTAACCCCCCTGTGATGTTAATATTGACTGTCGATTTGGCAGGAGCTGGGATCACCTGGGAGACCATGCCCTCTAGGCACACCCATGAGGGGTATTTAGGGTAGCCTCTGGGCAGGCCTGTGAGGGAGTATTTAGGGTGGGTGGACTTTGGGCACACCTGTGAGGGGGTATTTACGGTAGCCCTCTGGGCACACCCATGAGGGGGTATTTAGGGTAGCCCTCTGGGCACACCTGTGAGGGGGTATTTAGGGTAGCCCTCTGGGCACACCCATGAGGGGGTATTTAGGGTAGCCTCTGGGCAGGCCTGTGAGAGGGTGTCTTGATTAGGGTAGTTGGAAAGACCTCTCCTAACTCAGGGCAGCTTCATTCCCTAGGCTTGGCCTGAGTTAAAGGAGGAAGAGAGCTGAGTATAAGTATAACATTTGCTCACTGTTGGCTCAAGCTAACCAGCTGCATCATGCTCCTGCCACGAGGACTTCCCGTTATGATGGATTGTATCTGCAAACTAGGAGCCAAAAGAAACCCTTTGTTCCTTAAATTGCTTTCATCTGGGTATTTTATCAAAGCAGTGAGACAAGTAGCTAATATACCCAAATATTATATTAGGAACTAGATCTTTGGAGGTGATTATGCCATGGGAGTGGGCCCTTGTGAATAAGATTAGTACCTTCATAAAAGAGGCCTGAGGCCCTTTTTACCCTATGGTCACATAACAAGGACGAGCCTTTGATAGTTAGGTCTTCACCATGAGGACACCAGAGCCCTCATGTTGGACTTTCCAGCCTCAGAACTGTGAAAAATATCTTGGTTGTTTATAAACCACGAGGTTTATTCTATGTTTTTCTGGAGGTCTCAGCCAGCACATGGGCGGCCTGTTCCCCTGGCCTCTCCCTGGTGCCTACCTGTAGCTGGCCCTGGATAACCCTTCACTGAATACACAGTTGGATGAAATGAACCAGTGATGAGAGGAGCAATCCGGACAGAACAGCAACAGCCAAGGGGAGGGAGGATTGATTTATGGGAGAAAATTAGAGGAATGAAATCCATAGATAGAGTTTGCCTAAGTGAGAATGATGACGGCAGCCAGGGGCTCCAGGGGAGAGGAATTGCTTAACATGGGAGCAGAGAGCAGGAGCAAGGAGTGGGGGAGGCAGCGCCAAGGCCGGAATATAAATGGAGGCTCACAAGCTTGGGTTCCTGCCTGATTGTGCAGTTGGAAAATGAGCTTCTGCATATGTATGTATAGGACAGAGGATGTCTGCCCCAGCATTCACCAGGCTAGCCACAAAGCCCCCAGGGCTATTTTCCTCTCTGTATGGTTTGGTATGTTTAGTAAGCTACTATTCTTTAAAAAAAAAAAAAAAAAGGTGGGGGGGGCGTGGAACCCAGAAGTCAAAAGAAGGGGTTTGGGCAGCAGCAGATATTGTGAGAGACCTTGATGGGTTCCCGGAGGTGGTTTACACGATGTGTCCGAGAGTGGGCAGCTTCTGTTTACAGTGGGATCTAACTAAGGCCTCCCTCGAAATGTTGACAACAGATGGCTGCCAGCTTTGCAAAACTGAGCAGGGCAGAAGAGCAGAAGTCGTAACTGACACCATCTCCCTCAAGACTTCACCTCCTGCCATTTGTAGCCTACCAAAGAGACAAGGATCATGGATACCACTGAGCCCTCGCCAGGCCCCACAGGCCCCACCATTAGCATTTCCCAAGACTGTAAGCCTCCAGGGGACCTGTTGTTATCACTAAGACCCCTCTATTTATAGAGTAGGAGGAAGAGCCCTAGGGACATGATGGGACTTGTGTAAAGTCCTCCAGCAAATGGCAGAGCCAGGATTAAAACCTTATGCTATGACTCAGCCGAGCTTCTAGCTACTGCTGTACAAGGTACCAGCCTGCACACCAGCATCTTGCAGCCTGGTTTGGGTGGGAAGGGCACAAACGGAAAAGGGCAGGTAAGGCTGTGTGGAAAGCAAGGGCTGGGGTTTTGCAGTTTGCGGAGTCACCTGGAGTTGGGGAGCAGCTGTCAAGGCAAAGGTGCTCACCGTGGTGGTCGGAGAATGGAAAGGCCTCATATGACGGCTGCGTTTACAACGGATGGACCAGCACTCCTGTACTGCAGTCTCTCTCTTTAAAATGGAGCTAGGCTGTTCCGTCCTTCGTTGTGACTGTTGGAATAGGATGAGGAGCCTGACCTGGCTGTAGGGAATGTTCTCCAGCATGTTATTGCAGTCATTCATTGCAGTGGGGCGGCTGCCGTCGTTGAATGTTGTTTTTAAGCAAGAAGTATCTTAGATGCAGGTGACCCAACCGAGCCAGAAGCACCCATAACCTAGTGGGAGATGGGTGGATAAACATTTCCTGTCCAGCTGTTAGCCTGCTTTCCCACACACCCCACCCCATAGCAAATGGGCAGACGCCACAAATACACCACTTGCCGCGTGCTTTCCCTCGCTGGCTTTACTTTTTTTAGTAAGGGTGGGGCTGCTGAGGATGGAATTTGGGGTCTTGCACATAATAGGCAAGGGTTCTTCACCTTGAACGCCTAGCCCCAGTAGATGTTTTGTAGTGCGCTCTGCTGGCCTGTTGAACCCCGTCGGCAGCGGGCTTCTCCCCACCAGAAGTAGCTCCAGTCTGTAAAGCAGACTCGGCTGCACCCCACTTCCATTGTTTCTGCTTTGTATCTGTCACTCTCCGTCTTTGGGGGGTGACAGGTGTGCACAGTGGCTCAAGAATATTTTAAGGTTTTGCTCATACCATGCTCCACTGACCTTTTGAGGAATTGCAGGGTGGCATGGCCAGGCTTGTGGGCACAGGATTGGGTGAGGAGTTGAAAGTAGGATTGTAGCAGAATTGAGAGATGGGGAGCCTTTAGTTAAAACACTGTTCCACCACTCAGCTGTTGTCCTATCTTCTAGGAGACCAGCCAGGTTGAGGCCAGTTCTGTTCAGACAATCAGTGAAGGAAAGCCTATGCCAGCTACCTGGCCTGTGCCAGCTACTGAGACTTTGGCTGAAGCAGGCATCGCCTTTTATCCAACCTGGCTATAGCTCATTATTTACATACTATAAAACAATGCTTAACTCTAAATTACCGCAGCCAGAGCCTCGAGTCAGGCTAGCTAGACCTTCATAGATGAAAACAGACTAAATACAATGGGGAGGGAGGAAGACAGCCACAAGTAAAATGTCATGGAATGCCTAATGACAGAAGGTTATGCGGCGGCTTGTGTAATTGGGCAGAGTGGCTGATGGCAACAGCTGGCAGGGTGCGCTGGTCTTCAGTTCCATTTATGTGTTTATCTGCTGCCTGTCACCATCATGGCCGCAAGCAGTATTGATCACAGATTCATTTTGCCTCATCCCTTCTGTTTCTTGGCTCTACCCTTACCAGTCTCACCTCCCACATCAAATAGGCAACCAAATGACCATGTGGGAAAACCTGGAGCTTGGGGGTGGGGCAGTCTGTCTACCAGGTGGTGCAGAAGTGAGTTCCTGTTGGAGCCTGGTGCAATCCTAAGAGGTCTTAGGTCCACAACTTAGGTCCATTTTCTAAAATGACAACCTTCGGAGTTCACCATCATTGCTCTTTGACAGATGAGGCCCAGAGAGGTTTAGTGACTTGATGGAAGCCACCCAGGTTGGGACAGCAGTAACCATTACTTACTGAGCTCTGCAAGGTGGTGTTTTGAGATATTTCAGTACACATGTCATGGAATTTACACTCTTTTTAAAATTATTTTGTGGCATTTGTGTGTGTGTGTGCGCGCGCGCGCGTGCATGAATGTGGAGAAGAAAAGCATCCATGAAATTCTTTCCTCGAGAACACCAACTACTTTTGGTCTGGAACTCGCCCATTAGGTCAGCCTGGCCAGTGAGCCCCAAGAATCCTCCTGTCTTTACCTTCCCGTTTCTGGAATTATAGGTGTGCACTATTATACCCATCTTTTTCATATGGATCCTGGAGACCTGAATCAGGTCCTGATACTTGAAAAGCTGAACCACTCCCTAACCCCGTGTCTGTACTCTTTACTGTGAACTACACAATCCCCTCTAGGTCTCACTGCCCAGTAGTCTTCAGCCACATCTGACCTCCACAACTTCCAGCATGAAAATCTCCTGTCTGTTTCTTAGACAGGCCAACTTCTTGCCATAGGGCCCCTCCTGGTACTCGTACCCCTGCCCTGCTCATCTGGGCCACACAGGCTGTCCTCCGTCATCCTGTGTACCTCCTTGTTTTCCTCGCTGGTGTGTCCCAGACCCCGAGACAAAGGCATCAGAGAGCTCAGTGCATGGGCTGCTGGAGCAACTGCCTGTGCTCAGATCCCAGCTCTGCTGCTTATGTTGACTGTGGGACCACAGGCAGGAGACTTCCTCTTGCTGTCCTCCGTTCCCCATCTGTAAAATAGAGATAAGCACAAGGTTGCTAAGCAGTGAATTAACTAATACATGAAAGTACTCTCTGCACAGTGTGACACGTGGTGAGCCCTGAGCAGATGGTAATTGCTATTACTGTCATCGTTAATAAGATTATTATTGTTAGCCCGGATTGGGTAGTCACTGACTATGGAAGAGGCAAACAAATCAACTTCTGTAAAAGAGGAAGCAGAGTCTTCAGCTGGCCAATGGGGAGTGTGTAAGCTGTACACCCAGGACCCTGCTCAGTATGAGGCTGTTCCTTCTGGTGACACAGCAAGCAGAGCATTGTTGCCTCTGCCTGGCACTGCTACGTGAAGTAAGGGGGTGGGAAATTGCCCTTTGCGTGCACCTCTAGGGGCTTAGAGAGGTGCACTTTGGGTAGAGGATGGAGTCTCCCTACTAGGCAAGTGATCCCAAGCCTCATGGACCCTGTGGCTAGTGGTCCCATCATCTTGTCTGTCTTCTCCAGTAGTCCCCAACTGGTCTATGATACAAAGTCACTTCTCTTTTGAACCAGATGGAGACGCCGTAGCTTATGTTGTGGCCAACGAGGAACAAACAAGGTCACTGTAGATTGTTGTGGAACCTAGTCTGTGTGCCCTGTGGTCACACAGTACTTCTCCTTGGCCTCCACAGGGTCATATGGAGCTAGGCCTCTGCTCTCCAGGGTCTCACAGGTTCTCTAGGAAGCCCCCGTCCTCCACTGCCGCCCTCCTTTCCCCTCTGCTCCTGTCCTGCCAACCCCACTGCCGTTTCCATCCACCCCTCTTCTGCTGGCCTCGGGTAGGGGCTTTGACGCTTTGTTCTGAGAGGTGTAGGTCTGCTTCTGGGCCCCACTGGCCGTGTCTACCCTGTTTCCTGTCCCTAAATCAAGGCCAACAGCAGAGCTGCTGTATACCCAGTGAAGCCACACGATGCAGTCCCAGTGGGCAGAGCTCTCACTGGAGACAGGAAGCTCTATGAAAGAGCCCATCGGCTAGCGTCATCCCAGCGTGTCTCAGCATGTCCCAGTACAGGAATGTGGGGGATAGGGGATGGGCACTATCTCCAGAGAAGCTGGCTGTGGGCTGTGCCAAACTTGGGCATCAAAGTCTGACACCTCGTCCTCTAGGCAGGCTTTCCAGAGGTGCAGTGATGAGGTCCTGGGGATGTATGGGCACTTGGTTGCCATTTGGGTTTCAGTCTCTGTAACTCCAGTATTCTAGGTAATCTATGACATGTCTGCAGTTTTCATTTTATTTTTAATTTCTACTGAAAAGAAGAAAGAACTCTGTATAGTCACAGTGCACAAAGGGCCCACAAATAAGGACAGTGGGGTATGGGATGGCTGAGACATCACTTGGTCACTTGTAACCATTCCCCGGTTGGATGTAGTGCTGGGGCAGTGTGTCCTGGGAGCTGCCCTCTGCAATCAGAACTGTGTGGGGCTAGTCAGGGAAAAATGCACCAGAATGTAGATGGTAGTCATCCCTGGTGGGGATTGCTGGAGAATCTCACATCTGATCTTTTCCATAATACAAAGCAGAGTACTTTTATGTTTTGAAAGAAAGATATACATTAAAAATAAAGGCCAGGGCGTGGAGATGAGCCCCGTTGGTAGAGTGCATGCATGAGTCACAAAGCCCTGGGCTTTTTTGCCAGCCGGCGTAAACCAGGCCCACAGCTGTGAACCCAGCACCCAGAGGATGGAGGCAGGAGGATCAGGAATTCAGGGTCATCCTTTGCTACATAGTGAGTACAAGGTTGGCCTGGTTACATGATACTCTGCCTCAAAAAAGGAAGGAAGGAAGGAAGGAAGGAAGGAAGGAAGGAAGGAAGGAAGGAAGGAAGGAAGGAAGGAAGGCAGGCAGGCCATATTTCTGAACATTTGGTATTCTAATCTGAACAGAGAAGACCCAAACAACCATTAGAAGCTAAATATATAGGTCTTAAGGAATATCTTTATTTTATGATTTATTTGTATTCATTAAACATTAATAAGGCTGCAAGCTTGCCTGTGGATTTGGGATGGTTGAGCAGAGGTTTGAAAGACGGTCAGTTGTGAATAATTTATTATGAAAATCACAGAAAATAAAACAGCACTAGGGCGGAGGAGGTTCCGCAGCGATGTGTTCAATGTTATGCAGTACATGTTGCTCAGGCCTCGGAGGGGTCCTCTCCTCTCTCCATGCCTTACTTTCTCCATCTGTAAGGATAAAGTGAACTGGCCTTGGCTATTAGAGGATGAGAGGCTCAACAACCTTGAATTGTAGAGCAAAGCTAGAACACAACAATTAGGCCATAAATGCCGACAGCCTCTGAGTTTGCCTTGTGACATTTAGGCACTGGGCGTGCTCTGTGGCCTCCGATCAGCAGCAGCAGCAGCATAAAGATAATAAACCGGTGAAGGGGCCTCTGCATCTTCCCACATCTGAGTCACCATGCTCATATCCGAATCAGGTCACCTGCTTGCCCCTCTCTGACTCATAGCCTTCCGTATCACTTGCCCTCACTTTACAGAGGTTCAGAGAGGTCAGACAGCCTGCCCAAGATCACACAGCTTGTCAGACCTTAACCCTGATTCCACAGCCCATGCTCAAAAGCACTTTCTGTCACCCATTCTTACATTTTACGTCTGCCTGCGGGCATCTAAAGCACACGGTTGCCTTGCTTTCCCCGCCCCGGAGTTCTGGGTTGGGGTGTTTGAATTCTCTAAAAGGTGTTTCAGAATGTGCTCAGCTGTTTCCCCAAAGCAGAGACTAGCTCCCTCCTGATGGACATGCATTTGAGGAGGAAGGAGCTGCCCTCCATATCTGAGGCAGCAGGTAGCTGGAAGTTCTGCGCTATTACATATTGATAGCAGAGGTTTTTTTTTTAATTTTAAGGAAATTGAGACCAATTATATGGCTTGCAATTAAACTCAGAAAAGGAATTGAAAGATGGAGAATTAATTTCCTGTTTGTGATACAGTGTCTAGGCAAACAGTTAATCAGCACTGTATCAACACCCGCCCCCCTCCATAGGCCTCAGCCCTGCAGGCACAGGCCCCTCCGCCTCCCCTGAAGAATGCCAGTCCTTCTTACATGGTTACCAGTGACTTGTTCTGCCCTGTCTGTGTCAGGTGCTTGACAAATGAAGATTACCAAGTCACTGTGTGATGGGGAACCAATGGCCTTTGAGAGGCTGGACCAGGTTGGGGTATGGCTTTGGGTACCAAAAAGCCGCCGTCCTGTCCCCTTGCCCCTCTCTTCTTCCTGCATGCCACACCCGGATGTGGGACTCCATTTCTGTTTCCTCATTGTGATCCATGAGTTTCCCTTTTAATAAAGAAAAACCTTAGTATACCCTATTCAGAGCTAGCGTGGGATTCCTTTATCTGTGTCCCCTCCCCCATCTGACGTGTTCTGCTTCAACTGTGCACTGATACTCGGCTAGAACCTGGGGTTAGCGGTGTCACGGAAATGTTTAGATCCTGAGAGCAGCAGCAGCACACGGCAGACAGGTGTGATCAGACTTACACACAGAGAGGCCTCAGGTGTGCTGGGCGGTAGTAGGCAGAGGCCAACCAAGGTTGACCCTGAGAGACAGTGATGGGAAACCACCTTACAATCTAGGAGGGTGCCTGCCTAGAAATATGGAGCAAGACAGGCAGTTCCGAGATTCACACAGGGGAAGTGACGGGACTCATTGATCTGATTTGGAGGAACTGAGAAGGAACAATGGGGAGAGGACCCCTGTCTTCAGCTACAACTTGGTGGTGGAGGCTGCCGTGAGCGGGAGCTCGTGTCTCAGTGCTTATAATGTGACCAGAGCCATGAGGTCTGGGATTTTCTGTCAGATTCACTCTCAGTCCTCATGTCCAGCACCCTGCAGCTCACACCACAGTGAAAGTAGGGAGCAGGAAGGGTCCCAGCCATGCTGGGGACATAATCTAGCATCCAGTTGGACTTGCCATATACCCACAGTGCTTTCTGGGCTGATCTCCCTTCTCCCAGTTCCCTTCCCAAGTTCTGCAGGCTCTGTCAGCCTTTGGGTATGAGCAGGGGCTGGGCTTTGCCAGGGACCGCAGCTGACATGTCCATGGCGAGTACCGAGGTCTGACATGTTCCCATCACTGGGAAGCAGTTCAAGACTGTGAAAGGGGGCTTGGTGGCAGGAACTTACACCAGGCCACCTGTGGGGCCTCGACCACCTTCTGCCGAGCACCATTGTTTCCCTTCCCAGCCTTGATCCATGCTCGCTGATGGGATAACCATGGTTCAGCCTCCTTGCAGCCCCCACACTGTAGAGTATGCAGACAATGACAGTCACAAGCTTGCAACTCACATAAGGAAAGTGTAGGATGCACTAGGAGCAGGGCAGACTCCTCTAAGCAGTCTCTTGGTGACAGTGTGGAGGGTGAGCAGGAGTCTGAGAAGAGGGAAGGGTTTGGTAGGCAGAGGGAGCCCACAAAGGAAAAGAGGAAGTGTAGGTATGCCAGTCCATGATGCCCACCTGGACCAAGTGGAGGCTGCTCCTAGATACGGTGTAAGATCCTGACCCACATGTCTAGGGCACCGGTGGGTCAGGAGGGGTTCAGGGAGACATTTGGGTGGTAGCAGCTGGGGCAGATACACCTTGCTCAGGTGAGTCCAGAAAGTCTTACAGAGTTCTGGTGAACTATTTTGGTCTCACTACAGCCCGTGAAGCCCTTCTGTGAGTCTGAGGTGGAGCTGAGGTTTCTTCTCTAGCTCCCTGGGCCTCTATCACTGTTTCTCGCCCTCTACCCCGGTCTGAGCACGTATACTCTGCCAGACACCCTGGACTGTCGGGTGCTTCTTGTGAATCAGCCCTACACCCTCAGTCCTGCTGGAGCTGTTATGGCACCCGGTGTCGCTGTTATTGTGTTTCTGCGAGCACGCCAGTCCCGCAGCACGTCAGTCCCACAGCATGTCAGTCCCACAGCACGCCAGTCCTGCAGCATGTCAGTCCCGCGGCATGTCAGTCCTGCGGCATGTCAGTCCCGCGGCCCTCCTGGAAGCTGGCAGCTCTGGAGTCTGAAATGCACTGTCCTCTGAATTCGAGTCAGAGCTCTTGATCTCCTCTTCCATTCTCAAGACTCCAGCATCTTAGGTCATCCAGCCCTGGAGCTTGCCAGAAACTTCTGCCTGAGTCCCATTGGTCCTGGCTTCTCTCAGGGTGTCCTCTGACTTTTGCCCACTGCAAGGAGACCTCATGGATCTCAGTGTACCGACAGGATGGGGGTATGCCTGTAATTGTGGTTTCATGAGAAACACCTACATTTTACATACTGAATTGCAGACAGTGAGATAAGGGGCAACCAGCAAGCTAGTTTGGTACATGGGGACCTCTTTCTGTCTGTGATGTTCTGCCTCTGACTTTATCGGATAGGGCAGGATTGAGAGTTCTCTGTAAGGGAAGCTTCTGTCGTGAAGATAGTGATTGGGTCCTGGAGCCCGCCAGCAGTAAAGTCAGTACTTCTTCCGTTGCTTCGGGACTAGAGGACAGTATACCAAACAAGCAAACAAACAAAAAACAGCACCAATACATGTTTTTATACTTAGCTTTTCTGGATGAAAATACTGGAAAATACTGTTGCTATTATTGGGGGATGATCTGCCCTTTAAGAATGACTGGGGTGTAATACCCAGCACGTGAAGCCTGCTCTTCAGTGGTTTGAGCGGGCAGCTCAGTAGTGTAGTATAATCACGCTGTTGGCTCCTTCACATTTTGAATACCGAAGAGAATGCCCAGCTGTATTGGGTCAGACCGGGAGACCAAAGCAGATCTTACAACTTCCATGCTGACTGTCTCTGGCTGGAGAATCTGGAGTGTTTATTTGAGCTTGTGTTGTCTGTGCTACACATCTTGTCCCTGTCAACCCACCTGGGCCTGGAGCAGGTTGGGTGAAGGGCAGCAGGCCAGGCTTATGGTTTGGAGCATGTTCTTGCGCCATCTAGTGTCCACGAGGGCCTTAGCCCAACTGTACTGAGACAGCTGGATTTCCTAAGCATTGGGAGGAGGCTCTTTAAAACCCGGTGGCTTGAAAAGCGCACCAGGGAGATGTTTGTCTTTTTAGATCATTTGAATTTTTTTTCTTTCCCCAGCTCTGATCCCAAGGAAATTTGCAACTGAAATTTGTTTCATTAACAGTCAGAACAGTTTGTCCCTTTGAAGCTCAGACAGGGTGAGATTAATATGAACCCGATATTAAGCTATTAAGCATCAATTTGGCAAACCTATTTATAAAAGAGCTGGAGACAGAAAATAAAGAAAGCTGCATTAAGTGACTTGTCTGCCAAATCCACTGTCTATTCTGGAAGATGTGACTCAGTAAGCAGTCTCTGTGTGAGAAAGAAAAGTTGGGGGGGGGTGGCTGTGCACACACGTGTGGTGCACAGGCCAAGCACAGTCTTTGATGACATAGTAGTGTCCCAGTCACTGACTGTATGTTACAGCCTTGCTGGTAAACAACTGTAAAGTAACTGAAATTTTCCTACCACCCAGTGAAGATGCAGCCACCCTAGTGTTGCAGCACAGTGATTGTCCATGTGCCTGTGGGGACGTTGACAGGAGCACGCTTCCATCACGGCCAGGCGTAGGAACCCGTGGCGCTGTATCACTGTGTGGTGATGGCGACAGTGCACGGCGACTGTCTTCTGTGTTTGCAGTGCTTCTGTTTCAGGGTGTGTTCCTGCTCCTTACAAAGTTTATTGTAAAGCAATATGCTGTTGGGCCAGCAGCAGCCTCATACAGCCTGTGTAAACCGTGTCTCTTGAATGCATCATTTTCTCCTGTGCTTGATTTAATTTCTGTGTTGTGTGCATTGTGGCTGTAGATGTAAGAGGCTGTGCCACATATAAATGGTGTGCAGCCCAGATGCAAGAGGACTCCACCATCTGGGTTTATGGAAAGGCGCAGAATTGTAGTCACGTGACAATGTGGCCTAAAAATGCGGTTCCTGTGATGAGCTGTCATTAAGCCATGGAGTAGTAAAATAATTAACTATTCATTATGGCTCATCTGTTATAGTGTCATGTGCCCAAAGTCTGTCCCACATACTTGATACTTTGCATTTAATCTACACAACAGTCCAAGAGGAGTGGGTATTTTTCCCCCAGTTTATAGATGAGGGACTGGAGAGGCAGATTGGTCAAGGATTTTAGCACAGGTTGCAAGCCCACTGTTAATATTCTGCCCAGGTGTTGGTGTTTGTTCCTGCTGTCACATGGCCCTTGGAGCATCCTGTTTAGCTGCAGACTTGTCACATCTGCATGTCATATCTAGCCTTCAGCACCCACAGTCCCAGGTACAGAGATGTCACGTGTGGGAAAGTATAAGCGCCATGGACTATTGATGTCTCTGGGGCTCCTGCATCACAGGCTGTGGGAGCTGTATGAGGGAGAAAGAAAGGCAGTTCAGGAATGGCGGGTCTCCAGTCCTCAGCTCTGTCCCTCATCTGCCATGTGACCTGGACAATGACTTTTTCCCTATAGCCTCCAGGCCATCCCCTTTAGAATAAGGAGATGGCTTTGATAGCATGCTGATTTTGTGTTCTTTGCTCTCTTTTGAGAGGTTGAACTCAAGGTAATGTTGAACTTCAATGTGAATTGAAGTCCAGGTAGTGACTACTGTAACACTGTCCCGGGTCTGGCACATTACTATGTGCCTGTTACTATTTACTAGTACCTGGAAAGTTAATTCACCCTAGGTAACCATCTGAACTCTCAGGCACCCTGAGTTGTCTCCATGTATTTGCCCCATGGATTGAAAGGGCCTCAGCCCACATTCTACTTTGGAAGGTAGAATGGTCCAACTTGGGGTAGCCTTGGCTTGTTCTGGTTAGTGAAACTGAGAGCTGAGGGCATTTGGCTTTACCGCCTCTGCCTTTGTATTCATGTAAAATTAGGTGTGTGCACACAACCACATACATGCTGACCTGGATAGTCTATTTTTGTGTGTTTGTGTGCATATGCGTGTGCAAGTGCATATGCATGTGTTTGTGTGTGCACATGGAAGCCAAGGACAACCTTGGCGTGGTTCTTTCTGAAACACCCTCCTACTTCCTTTTTCTTTTGTTGTTTTACTTGTTTGCTTTTTCAGACAGGGTCCCACTATGCTAGCCTGGAGCTTGATAAGTAGACTGTGCTGGCTCCAAATGCGTAGAGATCCACCTGCCTCAGCCTCCTGAGTGCTGGGATTAAAGGCATGTGCCACCACACCCCACTCCGCTTCATTTCCCAATACAGAGTCTCACTGGTACCTGGGGAGCAGCAATTTGGCTGGACTGACTGGCCAGCCAGTCTTGGGGGGTCAACTACCCCCCGAATTATACACAGGTGCCCTGCACCCAGATTTTTACATGGTGCTAGGGATCCAACTCAGTGTGTCATACCTACACACCAAGCACTTTACCACCTGAATCATTCTGAATCAAGAGCAGGAGGAATGGGGCTAGAGAGAATGCTCAGCAGTTGAGAGCACTTGTTGCTCTTGCAAGGGACCTGGGTTTAATTCCTATCACCCACATGGTGGCTCATAAACATCTGTAACTCCATTCCCAGGTGATCCACCCTCTTCTGACCTCTTTAGGCATGAGATATACACGTGGTGTATGTCACATACTTAACAGGCAAAACATCCATATGCATGAAGGTTTTTTTTTTAATTCTAAAGAAAGTTTTCATAAACAACAAGAATACTGGCATTAACAGCAAGACATCAGACATTTGAATGGACAACCAGACACACAGAGAAACAAAAAAACAAAAAGATTAGTATGCACATTATCTCCTACAAGGCGAAATGATACAGCCAGGCATTCCACGGACAGTGTGAGGAGGAAGACCCTGAGGAAATTCCAGGGGTAATGAATTGCACACATTACTCAATCTGTTACTGTGATTTAAGATGTGTAAGGTGCCACTGACTGTCCCCTTACCACACAGCAGGTGTTGTTGCTAAGTGCACTAACTAACCCTATTAACAGTCAGCTCATCAGCTCCTGTAAAGATGGAGTTCTCCAAATCACCTTGCTCTCCTCCAGGGGGTCCTTGGTATTTTCATGACTGAGGGAAATAATTTCTTAATCCACAGGTATGATGCTCTGGAGGGAGTTTTGCATATTATCTCCCCCTGTGCAGTAGGAAATGAGTATTGGACTCTGCTCAGGGAGCTCTCCTGGGCCCCGAGCGTATGATGGAGGAGGCAGCCAGGCATGTTTGCAAGCAGGAGCCCGGCCTTTCTTTCGGCAGAAGGTAGAGGCATCTACTAATGATCTCACTGAGTGATGGCCTCGTTTATCCCCTCTTGGGTTCATGCCGTTATAGGAATGCTGAGCCTTTCCCCAGGAACCTCCTATCTTGCTGAAAATCAGCCATTTGATCTGGATCAAGAGAAATAGCTCAGTCTTGGCAGAATGGTAGTAGGTAATGTGGGCTCTCCAGGACTCCCACAGGCACCATCTGCTCAGCACCAAGCGGGTGTCAAAGATGAGAGAAGGACTTGTCACTTCCTCGGCTCCTGCTGCCTCTGGTCCCTTGTTTTCTTACGGCCTGGTTGATCTCATGCCACCAGCACCACTCCTTTTGTCACAGTTAGCCGTCTTCATTTCCTCACACCCTGTCTCTTGTCCTTACCATGGAAATGCAGAAAGATGGTGTTAGGTGGATCTGTGGGGCTCGCTGAGCGAGCATCCACCTTCTTGGGCCCTTAAGCCCAGAGAGGTAGCTTCTCTTCTTCTACTTGGGAATGATTTAAACACGAGACTTAACTAAGAGTTCTGCTGTGGTTTATCCTTGTAGCTAGCCCTTTCAGGTCAAAGCCAAGTTGGGAGGAATGGCGGGGAAGTTGTACCTCTACATTCCGGATGAACACCACCTGTTTCCTGCAAGATCCATCAAGGGCATGGCACCTTTAGCTGTGGCAGTGTTTGGGGAAATAATGGAGCCTTGACTTTTGTGACTCAGACCCTACAGGGAGGCAGCACATCCAACCTCATTCCTCTTCCTCCTTTCTCTTTCCATCTTGAATCTTCTCGTTTATCTGAATATTTAGAAGAGTAACCTTTGCGAGCCCTCTCCCAGACTTCTCCCGAAACAGCTCTGAAGACTGTCCTAATTAGGATTCCTGTTGCTGTGAAGACACACTGTGACCACGGCAACTCTTCCAAAACAAAACATTTCATTGGGGCGGCTTGCTTACAGAGCTTCAGTCCATTATCATCATGGTGGGACATGGTCGTGTATAGGCAGATGTGGTGCTGGAGAAGTAACTGAGAGACCTACATCTTGCAGGCAACAGGAAGTGGTCTGAGGACTGGCAGTGGCTTAGGTATATTTGAGACCTCAAAGCCCACCCCCACAGTGACACACTTCCTTCAACCAGGCCATACCTACTCCAACAAAGCCACACCTCCTAATAGTGCCACTCCCCATGACCTTATGAGGGCCAGTTACGCTCAGACTACCACAAAGACATGGAAAAGACTAGCAGCCCAGCGTGAAATGTGTTTCTTCGCTGGAGCACTGTTGTGAGCCTTGGGTGCATTCCAAATCCCTAGTGAGGACAGTAGTGTGACTTTCCCAACAATATGTGACCGTATCTTTGAGTTGATCTGATGGATTAGTGCTGCCAGCAGTCTGGCTCCAGGGGAGTTGCTTGTATCATTCTTTCAGGATTGGATACTCCTGCGGGCTAACCCCATTCCGGCCTCTGTACCTTGCATCTCTCACATCCAGTCCTATCCTCTACACTGCTTCATGCTTACAATGGTGTCTTATGGTGAGCAAGCCGATCTGCCTCTGAGGATAAAGATGAAGTTGAGTCACAAAACTTGGAGTGCCCACTACGCACCAAGTGTTTCACAAGTTTTATCTAGTGGAGACTTCCTAGGAACCCCACAAGGTAGATTTCTCCTGCTTCACAATTAGGCCCATGGGATTTAGGGGTGTAATGTTGGCTACCCAAAGGCTTGCAACCAGCAAGCCACAGGGCCAGAGGAAGGAGCCGTGGAGCAGAAGGCACCCACTCAGCCTTGTTTATCAGTGGCCGTGACCTGCTCCTGACTAGGCAGAGGAAACTGGAAATGAGACCAGCCTGTTGCTGCTGTTGAGTGTGAATAAGGGTCTTGACTTTCTGGTGCTTTAGCCAGGACTCCCTTGCCCATTAGCTTTCTGGGTTCTTTCTAAAATTAAGGGCTCAGTTCCTATACCTACTAGTTCAGATTTTATCCACTCAGCCGCTAATGGCATAACCGTGAGAGCTCATTTACCTCCTGCCTTGCTGCCAGAACTCGCAGATCCCAGACAATTTGGGAAAGATTCTGAGGACAAAGCCTTGCAACCCTGATAGACAGGTTATAGTAGCACACACCTCCCTCTCAGTAGGCCTGCGTCACTCAAGTGAGTGCTCAGGAGGGTTCAAGGTTCGTGAGAACAGTTGGGCAGAGCTAAGCTGGTATTAGTAAGAGCCTCATGCTCATGGACAGCCCTGTAGATCAATAGAACACATGCTCTCAGTGCCATGATAAATGAGACCCATTATGACCTAATTAGCAAGCCTCATATTTTGACTGGATAAATAATAATTCCACCTTGTAATCCTAAACCGCTTCTTGAAAAATGCCTCTCATACCACTCTGCCCTGCTTCAGAGCTGAAGGCCAAGGGAGCCCAGGCAGAGATGGCCATTTGCATATCGATTCACTTGGAAATATTTGTCTGTGCTCATAGTCTTCTCAAGTGCCTTCATGCTCATTATTTTTTAAGGTTAGAAAACAAAGAAAAAGGTTTTTCTGTTAGACTGCTGCTTGAATATGAAATTCACAGTGCTGTGCATAACTCAGGGGCCTGTACTCTTCTCCCTTTAATCTGCTGCTTTTGCACAGTGTCAGCCTGAGGGTACTCCAGCAGATTGGGGTAACTGGCTGCACCAGTTGACTGCAGCAGACTATGCATTGCATTGGACCATCCATCCGTCACCATGTGGAAAAACATGGACCCTTGGAATCAGGGAGACCAGATGTCAAATACTTTCTTTACTCTGTGATCCTGAATGTTGGGATGAGGATGGTTGGAGCCATTAAATGAGAAGCGTGTGGAGTACTTAGCACAGTGCCTGGTGGGCAATGCAGGAGCAATGCTAGACTCTATGTAGGAGCAGTTACTAATCTTTGGTAAAATGATGTAATGGGAACAAATCAGTGATTCTGCAAACCAGGGACTTCAGCATTCCAGGGTTTCACACACATCGTGTGGGGTGGTCTTCAGACTAGCTCCGTTTTAATTAGGAACTCCTGATACCTTATCTTTGGCTTGGCCTCATTCCAGCTTCATAGCAACACCCATTATCTCGTGCTGATCACAGGCTTGGCTCAGCAATGACATTCGTTGGTAATTAATAAAAAATGGGAACTGGATTAATTAAGCTTTAATAATTGCATCTTGGTGGCAGATGTTGCAGGCATACTTCCCTGACACAGCTTCCTTGCAAAGTACTCCTAGTTTAGAAGGTGCTGATTGTCAGAGCATATGATCATTGGGGAGCTGGGGGATGGACGGACAAGAAAGAGTTTGTAATGAATGATAGGTGACAGAAGATTAGGCACCCTTGATCCAGATGGTTTTACATGCAGCCTGTCTGGAGAGCACAGCTTGCTTGGTGAGCCAGGAGGGAGGAAGACCATGTAGCCATTGCTAACCCACATATGTTTTATTTCTCGGGGATCACCAGTTTATTTATTAGTAATGACACACAGTTTGCCTGCCCCTCCCGCCCATCATCCCTCATCCTTCACCCCTGACTAAAGCTGGATGTGAGAACAGAGCAGATGCTTCCAAGGACTCCCTAGCTTGCTGTCTCT
Organism: Ondatra zibethicus; assembly: GCA_004026605.1. Classification (NCBI taxonomy): domain Eukaryota; kingdom Metazoa; phylum Chordata; class Mammalia; order Rodentia; family Cricetidae; genus Ondatra; species Ondatra zibethicus. The sequence continues at coordinate 423,865 of PVIU01000102.1, read as the reverse complement.
CACTGTAAACCAAGTATGAACACATTCAGTCACTTCATGGACACTGCACTTGATTCTCACAGGAGTCTACATCTCAACAGGAGTCTGTGGCTCCAAGATGTTAAGTAATTACCCCTCAGTCACACCACCGATAAATGCAAACTGTGCCCACTGAATCACATGAATCACCAGTTCACAGAGAACATCAAGAAAGCAACTGGTGTCTCTTGTCTGTCCAGCTCTTAGGAGATGCTAATGATCAGTGTTGAAATTGTCTCCAGGAGATGAGGATGAAGGGGATCTGGGCATGCCCTTTGACAATACATGTTGAGAAAAGCTGATCTGCAAAGCACAGGTGGGAACCTCTGTTTCTTCAGTGACCACCAGGGGCAGGAAGCAGTGGAAGTGGCTGCCCAGAGTTGCAGAGCCTTGCTGGTGGGTTACTGTGCTATAGCCCTGAAGGCTGTCATCAAGAGAGGCCACATGGCATCCTTGAGCATGCTCTGAAAAAATGACATGTTCCTTATAGGCTTATCACCATGCCCAAGGGGAAGAGGGTTCCCCTGTAGCTATGAAAAGGACAGTCAGTGAAGGTTAGCAGAGGGGTCAGTTTGTGGATGGTTGTACCTTCAAAAGCTGGACTGTCATTTCCAAGTGCAGCTTGGTTGACCTTGACAAACACTGCCCTTGGCAGCTGGCAGAGCTGTAAGCTAGAAGCCTATGAAGAGATGGTCACCCTTCATCAGAGACAGGGAAAGAGGTGAAGGCATTAGGACTCTGGTGACAGAGGAAATTGGGGCACGTGTAGAGGACTGAGTGAGGAAATTGCTTTGGTGGTGTTGGGCAAACACGAGACAATGCGGCTGTCTATTAGAGAGAGATTCTCATTCAGGTCCCATGGTTCACAAAGGAACAAGACTGACACTTTGATAACAATGAACTGTGTGCACTTGAGAAACACGTGCAAGCCAATATTAATATTGATTAGGAAAATATACTCTGAATGTAAAAATATTTTTAAATGGATTTAAAGTTACAAAAAAAAAGCTTCACAGAAAACAAAAGCTGGAGAGATGGCTCAGCAGTTGTATCTAAATTGCTCTTGCAGAAGACTAAAATTTGGATCTCAACACCCACATCAGGCAGCCCACAACTATCTGTAACTAGTTCCAGGGGCTCCAACGCCACCTTCTAGCCTCTGGAGGCACCTAGATACTGGTGTGCACAAATGTACAGGCACACACACACATGCGCGCTCAAGAGTACACGCGCACAAATAAAAATAAAATAAAATCTTTTTTAAAATAGCCTATAGGAAAGGATGACTTTAGTCAGTGGGTGTGAGAGCAGAGCAGGCAAGTGAGGTGAATGAGGACAACTTCCTTGCCTTAGCTGATAAATACTAGCATGAAGAAATGATCTGAGATTATATAAACTCAGTAGCAGAATGCTTATCTAGTAATGTAAAGCCCTAGGTTTAATGCTTGATGCTGCAACGAGTCGAAAGGAAACAACCAAACAAAACATGGGTAAGGATGGTCTGTAATTTCAGAAGATTCGGAAGCAGAGGCAGGAGGATCACTGCAAGTTCAGGGAAACCTGGCCTCCACCATGAGACCTGTTTCAAACACACAAGTTACTGGAGATATGGTAGAATCATTGTGCGAATGATTAAGCATCTTTGTATATAATATATATGCCCTACACACATAACTTGCTAGTGTTGTTTCTTAACTATTTCTCCCCTAAAGCAAGACATGAATGGTACCAGCCCACCCCTTCTTGCAGCTGTAATGTCTGTGAAAAGGCTCTGTCAACCAGGATGCGATCCAAAAGTAGGATGGCATTTATTTAATAAGAATAATCTCCTACCGGGTTTTTCTTTGGTCCTTGGCTAAGCAGTGTTTGTAGCATTTGGAGACCTGGAGAGTTTGCAGTGATTTACACTCCTCACACCTTGAAGTTCATGTTCGTTTGTTTTGTAAAAACTCCCCAGAGCACACGGCAGAGATAAAAGTAAAGAGAAAGCAGGGATCGAATTTTTATGTGTGCTTTGGAAGTCTGTAGAGGATATGGGAGCGGATGCTCCCTCCAGGAAAACGGAGACGGCTGTCAGAGTGGGAAGCACAGCCCTGTTCTGTCTTGAGATCCACAGTTTGATCTTCCCGACAGCTTTGTTTGGTGCAGCAGGTTTATAGCTTCAGTGTGTGCTTGCAGGGGCCGTGGTGCAGAGTGTGCCTGGATAGGAGAAGTTTTGGGGGGAAGGAAGAAAGTCAGTCAATAAAGGGAGACTAGGATGGGAAGATGTAAGTCTGTTAGCCTGGATGAAAGAAGGGCATGTTCAAATAGTGCTCTCTGACAGCCCTGAGTCAGGTGCTCCAGTGGGATGAGGCAGATATGCTTGGACAAGGTGCTGCTCCTTCAGTTACCTGGGGGTTCTGTTACCTGCTCTGCTGGCCAGGGTGGTGTAGTCAGGACACGGGAAGGCTGGCTGTGGGGTCTCTGGGTGGAGAGCAGCCTGAAACAGCACAGCCTCGTCTGCATTTCTGAAGGCAATAGGTTCTCATTTAAGCTGAAATATACTCTGTGAAATTGCAGTATCAAGAGTTTAGATTTTCTTGTTTTGTTTTTTTCCTAAACCACATCATTGGGACCTATCCCTGAATCTCACTCCAGACATGTAGAGGTGAAATTGTTCCATTTTCTCAGAAAACTATAGGCTGTCCTTTTCCCCGGCCCCCACATCTTCTTCATTTTGCCTGGAGGGAGAAACCATCTGTCTGGCAGGGGCGAGGGTCCCAGCATAGAAATGCCTGCATGTAGCATAAAAACATCCTGGGTGTCAGTCCTCCATTGTGGCTTTTCTCTGACGGTTTTACTCCAAAAAGAATGGACTGCCTCTAGAGCCGCTTCAGTTTGGATTTATTCTGTGAGCTGAAAAAGAGGTAGACCTGTTAAGGTGGGCAGGGTCTGGACCAGGTGTTTCCAGAGTCATAGCGTAGTGAAGGATGAAATAAAGGTGCACACAGATGAAAAAGGATTGATAATACTTTATTCAAAGAAAAGCAAGGATCAGAAAGGTTGACACCAAGATTGACAGTGGCCGTGAGTGAAGGCATTCAGAGACCCAGATTGTGGTTGGGGCCTCTTTTATGAGGTTCAAGAGAAGGAGGAGCTTAGTTGCTAAGGAACATAGTGTGGGTGGATACCTATTTTGATTGGCAAATTAAGTTTATGACTTTTCTTTACTTCTCATATTCTTTCCCACAATGCAGCTGATTTAAACCGTATGTATGTCCAATTATACACAGGTAAATTGGGAGTTTTTCCCATAAGTTTACTTAGCACATGTAGTTTGCTTTATTGAGCATACGAGCCAGTTCAGGCTGGACTAGCCTTCCTACTCTCATGCCCAGATATAAGAACAGTATAGAGTATAAGAACTGAGTAGACTCTAAGTTTGATGGTTTTTAAGGGGACTGGAAACCTGTTGTTCTTAGTGGCTGGGCATGCAGCTGTATGCGGGGGGCGGGGGGCGGCTGGGTTTCTCAGTGTCTTGTTGAGCGGGGTAGGGGCTGCATTGCTTAGTATATACAGGTAAGGGTTTCGGGCTACCATACGCATTATTGGAAGGCAGTTATGTGCTTAGCCCAAACCAAGTGGAGCCCAGGTTGCAAGACTGTTCCCAGACTCAAGAACATCCATGTCTATGTCTGTTCTGTGATTCCATTCTGCTTTCTGTGGATGGCTCAAATCACACTCATCTTCTTCGTTGCTGATGAGGTCTTGAGTGGAATTCTTAACACAACATCCTGCTCACCTGCCCACCTTCAGTGTGGCTCATTACAACCTCTGAATGTGTGTTCAGAATCTGCGAACTACCTCAGCGCTTGAGTGCTAATGAGAAGTGGTTACTTGAGCGTGCTAAATGCACCATCTGGGCCCTGTGGTTCCCGCACTCCACTCTAGCAGTGAGACATGTCCGAAAGCCAGTGGGTGGGTAGAGCTGTCACTACTGGGGAGACCATGTGCATTGCTGTATATGGGAGAAGCCCTGATCAGGTGCAGCCCAGCCACAGAGGAGGACATTTTCAGTACTACCAAGTCTTCCTGTTTATCGAAAGGAATCAGAGGTTGGAATTGCTCAGTGCAAGCTGTTGACGTTTAAATGCGGGGGCTAAATATTTGTTTTGTGTTGATTTTTGTTTGTTTGTTTGTTTGAGTGGGTACCACTCTGTAACCCAGGCTGCCCTTGCTGCCCTCATGCCTCAGCCATCCAGCATGCCGGGATTCCAGGTATGCGCTGTCACCCTCAACTTCAAAAGCTTTAACTATTATTATGCATCCACAGAAAATTAAATTTTGGATTCGTATCATGCTGGGGAAAGGACCAAGTACTGCAGTGGGATTTATGCAGAGGACTGAGCCTGTCTTTCCTTGTACATACAGGAAAGCTTTACCAAGTGCCTGCTGAGTGTGGGCACTGTCTAACTGTTTGGCATTGCAAATGCTTCCCGAAGTGCAGTGGATGGTATCAGCTCCCTGTTACAGGCGCGGGGACCAAGAGTCAATGTGGAGAAGAAAGCAGTTGTTCCTGAGCGATCAGACCCAGTTGTCTTCCAGAGCCTGTGCCCCAGGCACACCCTACTCCCTCTGGCAGCCCCCATCCCTGTCCAGAGAAAGCTCCTGGCCCCAGGAAACCCAGCCCTGATATTCCACCTCTCACTCTCTCCCTCTCCGTCTCCCTCTCCCCTACCCCCTCTCTCCTGGTCCTGGCACCATGGGTGGACAGGTCTTCTCCAGAAGCTGGGAACGCCATAATTATGACCGGCTGTAACCACAATAAACCCACTGTGCAAGAGAAGCCTACAACTGAGAAGTCTACATTTTCTTGCTTCCTGTTTAATCTAAAGATGGTGCAGAAAGGATGAGGAAAGGAGAAACAAGCACAAACACTTAAGGCATTGCTCAGCCCAGGCTGCTGTAACAGACACTATAGGCAGCAACAGCTTAAATGACAGAAATTTATCTTCTCACAGGTAGAGTGTTCAGGATGCAAGTATCATTGGGACTCCCTCAGTCACCTGCCTGGGTCCTCACACAGGACGGCTCTCCTCTCCTCTTCTAATAAGGATACCTTATAAGGGAAATGTATGGGCTAGGAGCCACCCTAAAACACCCACTTGCTTGTTTCAGTCACTTGTTGGAAGTACTTCCTTCCCAGGATGGTTATCCTGTGCCATGTTGGGGTTAGGACTTAAACCGTGTGACTTTGGAGACAGGCTCCATGCAGCCTGAGACACTTAAGTCCACAGCCATGTGGATGAGAGCTGATGAGCTAATCCTGGAGAAGCAAATTCGTATTCAGACCCAGCCACTAGCCGAGTCTCCTGATCACATTTCAACTCAAGTTGCTCATCTGTAAAATCAGAATAATGCTCCCTGTGCTCTCACCTCTCCAGATCATTTGCAGGAAACTCAGATGTCTGGTGGATGTGAGAAGAGCAATGTGGCAGCTGCTCATGGCTAATCCACCCCAGTAAGGTGGCAGGTGAGGTGCGTCTCTAATACCTTTCTAAGTCTTTAGAGGCGACACCTACTGCCTTCATCCTTAAGATGTGCTTGAATATGTCCCATAAATGGTCACATTGCTGCTGCTTCTTGGAGAGTACTGGTTTCCCAGGGCTTGGCCACAAGCTGGTTCAATACAACAGAAATGCACCGTGTCACATTTCAGGGCAGGAGTCCATAGTGATTCACTGCAGTGATGGTTCTCCAGAGCCTCTGAGACAGGATGCCGCCTCTTCCTCACCCAGCCACCTGTGCTCCCAGCAGCCCTTGCACTCCTTGGCTTGTTGATGTGCCCCTCCATGTCACCTCAATGCCTTTCTGTGGCCTTCTCCTTACCTCTCCGTGTGTCCCACATCTCTGCCTCCTTGCCTTGTGAAAACACCAGTCAGTGGGTATAGGGCTCACCCCAGATCAAAGATAATCTCCTCTGAAACTCCGTAACTCAATTCTACCTACAGAAACTCCATTCCCAATCAAGGTTATATTCACAGATCCCAGGAGTCAGAGCTTGAGACATAGCCAGGGGTCACAATTCAACCTACTGTGCACAGTGTCGTGCACTTTCTTGAGCCATTAAAAATGCCTAAAACAGTAAATATTTCAAATTAGCACATCATGAGGCTATAGAGCCACTGATTAATTGCTGTCCTCCACTTGCTGCCTGAGACTCTGACCTCTGCTGACACTGGAAGCAGGACTGGGCTCTCTGGATGCCCTGTGGGCTTGCAGCAGTGACCCCCAGCCTGAGTCTCCAGAACCTGGTCATTTGTTTCTTTCTCTTTTGTCCAATGAAAATTTTCATTGCTGCATTTTTTTCCATCATACATATACTTGGTATAAGATTTTCAAGTGATTAAAAAAAATGAAAGAGCTGGTGATTCCACGCTCCTTTCTCATTGCCGCTGAGTTGTTTTTGCTCTGAAGCCGGAAGGAGTTGTCTGGCTCCCTTGTAGACAGTATTGATGTAGTCTGTTGATGGACATGGGCTGGTCATCTCTGGTGCCTTGGGGGATATCTGGCTTTATTTTATGGTAGATCCAGTTTTTCTGCTGTGTAACAGGGGCTGGCTGCCTTTATTATGTTTCTCTTCCTGATTGCTTCTGAGAAATCCTTCTGGCCGTCGTTTTTACCAGCGGGACCAGAATGGAGACCTGCAGGCAGGTAGCTGTCCCAGCTGGAGGGCATAGCTCAAAGGGTCGGAGAAGACTTTGCTGGGAGTCTGAGTGGTAGACAGGAAGGGAAAAAAGAGGAACTTTGGGAGTTTTCTCATTGGGACTCTGGGAATTTGGGCGACCCTCAGACAAATGTAGTAGCAAGGTAAGCAGCTGATTTCAGCCTGCCCTGTATCAGCAAGACCCAGAACTTCAGCACCAAGTTCTAAACCCACGTAGCTTCCATCGTCTGCTATTTGTCTATGTATTGCCAATCCCTGAGGAAGGTGTTCTCAGACTTGGGTAGACAGAAAGTGTGGTTAAAAACAAAACAAACAAACAAACAAACAAACAAAAAAACTTCTTCAATTGAAGTAAAGATTTTGTTTTTAAAGAAAGTGTTTGTGAGCAGTTTGGTGTTCTCTGCTCTAGGAGAGGCAAATGAAGTTAGTGACCTGGACCCCCATTTGATGACTTTTTTTTGAGACAGGGTCTGACTGCGTGGCCCTGGCTGACCTGAACTCACTATGTAGATCAGATTGACCTCTAACTCACAGAGATCCACTTGCCTCTCCCTCTCAGGTGCTTGGGATTAAAGGCTTGTCCCACCACCCCAAGCAATGTTATCATTCTTGTTAGTACCTATTGAGGACCAAGCCCTATGACGCATGCTGGGACTATACAGGGAAGTGTCCCAAAACTCAGAGCTTCTGAGGAAGAGTATCCTTACTGCCCACCGGTGAATTCTGTCAAGTTTAACCACGCCAGGAAGAGCCAGGGAAGGTGACTTTGGAGGAGCAGAAGTCTTTCTAGTCAAGTCCACAAACGCTGGGAGGGCAGCAGATGCAAATAGGTTGCCGAAGGTAAAATAAAGCTGGCAGCAAACAAGAGGGAAACAGGAATGAAAGCATCTGCATGCAGTCAGTAGGATAGGTAAGACAAAATGACCCAACATGGAAGGTGCTAGAAAGACAAATTACCCAAGACGCACTGTGGTGGAGATGCTGACCATGCAGAGCCGTGCCCCCTGGCTGGTGAGAGTTTGAGGCTGACCCTTTGCCTGCTTGTTAAAAATGGGCAAGCCACCCATCTGTTTAGCGCTAGTGGCCAGGAGTTTGCTGCGCACAGTACCCCCAGCTTTCCTTCATTTGTCTCCGATGGTAATTGGGAAGAAAACTGTCACATGGGGGCTCAGCCTTGGAGTGCTGAGGAACACAGTGTGCGAACTTCTGGAAGGCATGGCTCTGACGAGGCTCCTCGCCTGTTTGCTTGTGGTGCTGTGTGTGTGTGTATGTGTGTGTGAGAGAGAGAGACAGAGACAGAGATACAGAGAGAGAAAACTTGCATCTTCTTACCATTTTTCTTCTGCCCGGACCAGGAGTCAGGGCAAGATGGACAATGGCTCAGAGAAGTTCAGAGGGATGAGGCAGAATGTTGGGGTTCTTTTTCATTCCCAGAACCAGCTTCTGAGAATATCCCGCACACAGCAGATGGATATCCCATCACAAGTGTGGTATGCATCCCGTGGGATGAGCGGTGTTGCTGCTGGTTAGAGTGTCCACCTCTGACACCACGCAGCTCAGAGCCAAGGTGGCTATTGGTTGCATGGGTGAGGCTCTAACAGCTCCTCCTGAACTGCCCTGGGAAGATGGGTGCCTGCGCCCTAGTTACTGTCTGCTTTACCTCCTGCCTTTTTAGTAGCATCTTCATGAGGCTCCCTGCCCCTCGTCTCTCAGCCTCAAGTACCTCTCTTCAGAGCAAACTCTTTGCTCAACAACAAAACGGAAGCTGAGAAGACAGCTTGTTTGGTAAAGTGTGGGTCCTGTGAGTATTAGGAGTGGAGTTCAGTTCCCAGCAGCCACACTGGTGCATGGTTGTAATCCTAGCGCTGGGGAAGTGGGGGATGTTCAAGATCCCTGGGGCCATCCTACCTAGTCTGGTAGCTCCGGGCCAGTGAGAAACCCTGTCTCAAGGAAAGGGGGTGACACCCAATAAATGACACCCAGGATTGTTCTCTGGCTCCACACTCATGTGTTGTCACATGTGTGTGCACGTGCGTGTGCACACACACACAGACACACACTGGCTTCTCCCTGCCAGTAGTCGGTAGCCTGAGTTCTTCCTAAAATTGAAGGCTGTCTGATTTGTCTGTCCATTGTTCCTTTTGCACACTTGGTGTTCCTTCTCCCTATTATTCTTCCCTTTCTTTCTAGAATGTCTTCCCCAGGCTCAGTCTGGCAAAAACTTTCCAGTTGAAACTCAAATGGCTGCTTTACACAGACATGCTAATGAGATCCAGAAGTGACTCTAAGCTTCTCCAGGTCTGACACATCCTGCTCTCAGAGGATCTTCAGCACACAAACACATCTCTGACCATAATAGCCACCATTATGTCTTGAGCACTTGTTCTGTGTTGATGGTGGGGGCTGCCGTATTCTACAGTTTTGGTGGTGCCAGTCACATCAAAGAATAGACAAAGGCACTGCCAGGAAAGGTGGCAAGCCTTCTACTCAGATGATCTCAATCGCTGTAAGGAACTCAGGCTATAGGTAGTAATTCTCCTGCCTGAGGACACATAGCCAGGCTGGAGCTGGGCAGCAGTGTTTTCATGACACTCTGCTCTGCTACCTTTCTGGGATGTCAGGGCCCCACACCTGTTGAGTTTATTTTTAATTGTCCTGTTTCCAGTGAGCTTAGAAGGTGCTTTGGGGATAATCACTAGCCTTGTTTGTTGGCACTTACAGGCCAGTATCTGGCTATAGTGAAGACTGGTATTAACAAGTATGTAGCCAAGTAGGCTGAGTTTCAGAGTAAGTGATTCTCGACCCTGCAATGAGGAAAGTCTGGATGGTACACAGTGAATGCCTGAGGGCTTCTTAGACTTGAGCCCAATGCCTACAGCTGGTGACTTTGAGAAACTGACCCCAAGGTGTCTGCAGCGACTTCTGTACAACCTCTCTTCCCAAGCCAACCTATGAAAACCCTTTGTTCCTGGAAGAGGTGAAGACTGGGAGAAGGAAGGCGCCTCTGTGGGGAACTCCACACAATTGTCCATCCCTCCTTCAGCCCCATCTTTCTGAGCTGGGCATCCTCAGGAGAGCCTGGCTTTGTGCTTCGCATGTTCCTAACAGCTGAGTAGAACTTGAATCATATCCTGTGTATGCACAGGGAATTTCCCTGTGTGAAGGAAGTCTCCCATCAGTCACTCAACCAGACGCTGTCAGGGTCAGAACTGTGGACGTCGTTGGGTTCAGCCACCTCGTCTCACTTTACAGACAGGAAAACCAGACAGGTTACAGGAGTTGACCAAGGTCATCTATTTCATTAGAGACGGGAATTGACCTAAGTCCCCTGAGGCCAGTGCCAGTGCTTTGCCGGTGTTTTTTATGATAAAATTGGCCTTTTCGCATGCTTTTATACTTCTGGTCCAGATGTCGCCTATATCCCCATTCAACACAAAATGCTTCGCGAATGTTCAGTTCTTGTATCATTGGGCGTTTTGTCTAGGTCTGTTTCAGTCTGTCCCCACTTCCTTGGGCTCTTTGTGCTGAACTGTCCCTCTGTCAGCAGAAAGGTTTGCAGAAGAAAGTTAACTGAGAAGTGCTGTGGTTGGTGATCCCCAGGATACCAGCCTGCGAGGCTGGCCCTGGCTGGCACAAGGGACCTGCTTTGGGGAGAACTCCCAAGACCCTTTTATTATTTGCGTAAGTGATATGGTTTGTGAAAAGAAAAGATAAACTTTTCTTTGGGGATTCTGGAAAGTTGGCATGGACTGAACAGAGTGCCAGTGTGATCAGCAAGAAAGCCCTGCACGGGGAGCTGCCAGTGAGCCTCACTGGCACTCAACATTTCATGGTGCATCAACTATCACAGAAGCTGGGATTAAGTGGGTACATTGACCCTGCTGGGAAAGGACTCTTGACAACATGGTACCACACGCTCCTCACCCATGTACCTTTTTCCCATTGCTGTAATGTGCTATGTTTGTAACTCTAAGTACAGGCTGCGGCCTTCAGCTCTCTTAGCAAATCTTCACACTGTGAGGAGTGCTTGGGGGTGCCTAGCTAAGGAGCAGAAGGAGCTTCAGTCAAGGGCACAGTCCCGCAGTCCTTTCTATCACGGGAGGAAAAGGTGATGGGTGCTTACGGATGAAGGGATCCTGCTCACCCAAGTTGAGTCTTGACTGTGCTATGTATCCTGTGTCTGAGGCAAGTTGTTTTCCTTCTCTGACCCCCAGAATCCCTAGCAAGGGAAAGGCATGCTCCAGGGTGTTGGTTTTCTCAGGACTCCAGAGCTGCCAGCTTAGTGGGCATACATACATACCCCAGTGTGCTCCACAAGCACACTCTGTGTGGGCAGTGTTGTGCTGCGCTTCTGAGCACAGGGCCTCCTGGCACGGAGTTGGCTCACAGTCAATATTAGTTGGATTTATGCTCCAAGAGTGGGTAAATGCCACCCGGAAGCACACAGTCCAGGAGGGATGAAGGTCTTGTAGAGTGAGATGGGTAAATTCCATGAGTTGCCATCTGCAGTCTTACGCCTGCGGCTGGTTGCAATGGAAAGGGTCTTCTGTTGAACACTGTGAGCATTTTGCCTTCACCCTGACCTCTGATGGTGGTCCTGGCTCAGATTTAAGCATGCCCGTCAGTTCTGTAGGATACCTGGGTTTGTCTGGTTGCCTTGGGTTATTTCAAGATCCAGCTGTACATGTAGACCCTGTTACAAGGGGCTTGATTTAATTAGCAAGCCGCTTTTGGAATGGCTAAGTGGGACATCCCTCTTTATAACCCAGTGACTCATTTCCCATATGCTCTGTTTTCCTTTCCTCCCCCTGCACTCCCTGAACAAAAGAGAAAGGAGTTAAACGGCTATGTGTAAATTTGTTTGCTCCAGTGGTGGGCAACGATTTTCCTTCCCTCCTTGGGGGTCTCTCTAGCTTGCTTTTCTTGTTAATGTTTCCTTTACAGGATAAATAGTGTCACAGCAGACTAGCAAGAGGCCAGCCAGCCATGCAAAGATAGGATTTATGGCCTCTCCCACAGTCTGAGGATACTGTTCCTTCTGAGAAGTGTGTGTGTGTGTGTGTGTGTGTTACATGCATGTGGATGTATTTGTGTGTGTTCACGAATGTGCATGTGGAAGCCCAAAATCAGCATTGAATGCCTTCTCAGTTGCTCTCTGCCTTATTTACTTAGCATTTATTCTGTTTTAATGTGTATGTGTCTGTGTAGGGGTCATGCATGGGAGTGCAGGTGCTTACCAAAGCCAAAGCTAGAAGAGGGTATTGAGTTCCCTGAGTTACAAGCTGTTGTGGGCTGTTCAACATGGATGCTGGGAATCAAGCTTGAGACCTCAGCAAGAGCATTAAGTGCTTCCAATCACTGAGCTTCCCCATATCTCCGTTTTAGACTTTCTTTTTAGATGCAGGGTCTTTATTGAACTTAGAGCTCATTTATTCAGATAGTTAGTAAACCCCAGAGAGTGTATGTGCCTGCCTCCACAGTGCTGGGATTACAGACATGGGCTTCCACCCCTGCTTTTTCCCTGGATGCTGGGGATCTGAACTCAGAGCCTCATGCTTGTGCAGCAAACACTCTCCCAGCTGAGCCATCTCCCCAGCTCGTCCTGGATTTTTAAGCTTAGAGCTGCTTGGTGACCCAGAGGCAACTGTACCAGCAGGTCACAACCAGGGAGTTCTTAGACCCTGCCTTTTACCCAGTGACTTCCCCAGAACATCTCCCTTGCATCTGTAAATATTACAGTCACATGAATTTGAGAGACATCATCTCACACTTAGAAATCATAACAGAAGTCCAGAGATGCCCCATTAAAAGCAAACTTGTGTTTTCTGAATATAATTGAACCAAAGAATCATTTTCCCCATTTCCACATGGCTGTTGCCATGCTCTGCAAAACCATGCCACAGGCTCAGCTTGGTAATTTACTTTGAGAATCTGTTCCAGGTCGCCATTCAGTCCTTCTGGTTAATGTTCTCCTAGTTAGTCAGAGCGACATTGATCACCAGGTGATCGCCAAGCAGCTGCCAGCTGGCTTCCAGTGACAAGGCTTGCTTCAGGATGCATCCCTACCTTCAGGCTCAGTCCATCAACTTCTTTCTCTCTCTTCTTTTTCTCTTTGGTCCTTGTGTTTGTCCATTCTCTGTTGCTGTAATAAAGTCCCCGAGGCTGGGTTCTTTAGCTCACAGTTTTGTTTTGAACTCTACTGGGAAAGGATAAGCCTTTGATTTGACCCCAGACCCACAACCCTCCCAGCTCTCGCCTGGTTTATTTGCTGTCATTTGGTTTTTCATTGATCGGGAATTAGTGGGTGGCTGACAGGTTCCCCAGAGTAGATTGCAGCTGTCTAGGAAATGTGCTGATTTAGAGAGATTTTCAGATGTTGTTAGCAACTCAGAGAGCATACTGTCAAGTGTCTTCTTTTCTCGGCTCCTTGGCATGCGAGCCTGTGATTCAACCACTCCACTGTGTCCTTCTAATGGCATTCATTACTTATTTGGGGGCCTTTGAAGCTCTGCCCAAAATGTCACCAAGAATTCTAAATTACTTAATTTTCTTCCTCTTTTGTTTAAAGACTTGTCACTAAAGACTTTATTTTGAGACAGTCTGCTTCAGCAGTGATTATTTTTGCCTTATGCCTGTGCTTGGTACTTCCGTGAGTGCTGTCTGTTTTCTCCCCAGTCTGCCTGCAGCATCAGACCAGGTCAGACTTACATCCCTTCCTAGCTGTGTGACCTTGGATAAACTGCTTCATGTTTCCGAGCCTCAGTTTCTCCCTCCACCAAAGAGCCCATTAATACCTTCCTCTCATGTGGATGATAAGAATTATGAGACAATTAAAACTCAAAAGTCTTTGGTACAGATTCCTGTCCCCTCAGGAGATGTCAGGGAACTCAAGTTCACTGGGTGCCTGGCTCACAGAACTTGTGAGCCTGCTAGGGGTCCTCCTGCCTTAGTAACCAGGGCAGCACCTACAGCAGCCGAAGAACTTTGAGGTGAGCACTCCCAACTAAGTCATTTTCAGTCGTTCCCCCCCCCCCCCGCGGTTCTCCTGGCTGTGTGCTACAGTGCCAATGCCAGGGCCATTCCCCTCCTGGGTCTTTGTGAGCCTGAAGTGCAGCCAGGGCCCAAAATACTTTGCTTCAGTGGAGAACTAAGGGCTGGAGGGAGGGGTGGGGAGGCAATGCAGGCTTCAAGGTCAAATTGAAGCAGTTAACAGTCACTACGGGATGACTACTTCCCTGCTTTAAAAGCAGTTCAAATAGACAGTACCACAGCACTCTCAAAGCCTGTGTTTGTCCGTATGGCCAGCTCTACCCAGCAAGACCCTGTGTTGGGCCAGATGTCATGGCAGAATGTTCACAAAGATTCACTTCTTATGATGGCCCTGGGCTGAAAGAAGTTGGGTTCCAGCAGGCAACATCACCTTTGGAAAACGCACCTCTTCCAGTGTCCATAAACTGAGCTTTGTTTGTTTTACTCACATAGTCTCCCCTGAGGTTGGGTGTGGAAAAGTTCCCGCCCTGGGGTAGCACCATTCGGAAGTGATTTCTCCTGGTCACTCCTGGAGGAGAATAACAAAAGAGGAAGGTCAATACTCATCATCTTCAGCACCATACAGTTTCAGGGATTCCTAGGATTTGATGTGTAACGGTTTCAGACAGCAACATAAATCATGTTCTCCCCCCGTATTGTCATCTTCTACAAAACAAAAACAAGTCGCCTCTGAAGCCACTGGGAGTGTGTGTCAGTCACAGCCTCTGTGGCGTCAGTTGAAGAGCTACAGATGTCTTCTTCCCCAGGCACACCCAGGCTCTGCTGATTATGTTGTTAGCACAGATCTCCTCAGGGGCACCGAGTCACTGTGTGGGGAGGGAGGGCAGGAAAGAGCGCAAGGCCTGTGATTTTGAGCTGAGAATAGAAGCAACAATTTTAGGCAATTTGAAAATTCTACTAAGGGCAGTCTGTTGGTTTTCTGAAGAATGGCAGGACCCCTTTCAAAAGGCTCCTGGTAACCTGCAAGAGGCTGCTGGTGTCTGGAAGCTTGGTGCCCTACATCCCAAAGTCATCACATTGGACCCTGGCCTCCACTCTGCTCTCCCTCAATGCCTTTAAATGGAAACACTAATAAAACCTTACTGTTTAGGGCTTTGTATATTACAAAATGAGGGGGGAAAGCCAGACTCTTGTGGGCTGTGGGACAAACTGTCAGAAGCAATGAGAAAGTGGAGATCGGGCTGAGGAGTTCCCCACATTGCAGCCTATAGCAATTGTTTCACCCCTGTTGATTTTTTAATGTTTCTTTTTATTTAGTCATTAGGTTTTAAAGTCTTGGATGAGCCGTGGGCTCTTGGGCAGGAGAGCAGATGACAGTGGTTAAGGCCAGGGAACTCTTTCTCAGGAGAAAGACTCAGGAGCTGATAAGGGGCGGTACTGGGAAGACAGCCGCTCACTGTAGTCTCCTAACCCTTTCATGTCCCCGCACTGTGAGGCTAACAGTGCAAAAGGCAGGATACTGGGAACCGTTGTAAGACTACATACCCCATGGGTACGACACAGAGACCTGCTCTCTGAAGGGGAAGTCTCCATGTCCTCACTCTTGACCCAAGTGATGTCTGGTGGGCACAGAGACATCCTCCACTCCCGGAGCTGCCTGGGCGATGGGGAAATCTCGCTTTCTTCAGGTGTGTGCTCCAGGTGCTGAAGAAGAAGGTACTGCAATGCAGGTACAGGAAGGGATGGTGCAGGCAAGGAGAAGGGGGGAGGCGGCAGGGAGGGGCAGGAGAAGGTCTTCTCTGATTCAGGAGCTTTCAAGTCATTTGACCCCAGCCCACAAGGACTGCTTTTAAGATCACAACCAATTAGGCTGGGTCTTCTGCACCTATGCCAATTGAAAATATACAAAAACCAAACAAACAATGCAAGCAAAAAGAAACTGCATTCCACTGAACATGCTTGTACACGTTTTTCTCCTTGTAATTTGTAAACAGCACAGTTCACTTCGGAGCCCTGCACTGGGTATTGTAGGTAGTCTGGAGATGACACAGACTGTGTGCACAGGAGGACATGTGCAAGCTGTTCCCTTTGTGTAATCTCCCGAGAGCTTGGTATCAACCTTGTGTCCTGCATCTAATCCCTGAGGAGGAGGGATAATTGGAGAGAGGGGAATGTGTTCTACATACAGTACACTGATGTCTTTAAATGACTCTATCTCTTCATTTTCAGCTGGCCCTAATGTGCTATGGTAGTTTCTCATCTGAATGGTTAATGAAGACCTGATACTCCAAACCCTGCACTACAGTATTCTATGGGGGAGGCGGGTCTCAGCACACCTGGGTTTCCAAGACTATCCCTTCCCCAGGCTAATTCTCCTATTTGGTTGGGTTGTTTCTTCCAGGTAGACCATCTGTGTTCCAAATATCTAGGGTTCTGTGTTCAGGTCTTTCTCTGGTGCAACCTTCTCAATGAGAATGCCCCCCAATTTCTGCCTTCGTTAAAATTGTAAACTGTTTCCTGCCTTGCCCCCACTCACTCTTCATGTCTGGAGGCATCTATTTATCATAAAATCATATTTTGGTAGCAATGGTATATGTGTATATGTGTTTGTGTGTGTGTGCGCACACATGTGTGTACACCTCAGGAGCCAGCTACCTTGTTTTTTGAGACCAAGGTCTTTCATTGTCCTAGACCTCACCTTGTAGGCTAAGCTGACTGGCTAGTCAGAAATCACCTGTCTCCTGCAGTGGGTGACAGATGCCATCACACTCAGCTTTTTAACATGGATGCTAAAGATCAGACTTTGGTCTCCTTGCTTGCATAGCAAGCTCTTTGCCAGTTGAGTCATCTCTTCAGCCCTAGTGTTTTGTTTTGCCACTTAACTATACTCACAAACAGTGTAGTCTATTATTAGCTCATGCTGTAAGCTCCAGTCTGTAAGGTCGCGAAGGCAGATCTTGTGTGCCCTGTCACTCAGAGTGCCTGCTGCAGATACATGCTCCGTGGGAGCTTTCTGGAGTGGGTGACTGGGTGAAAGCCTTTCTTACTGTGGTCTTCTTGGATTGAAGACATTAAAGGAAAGGTAGAAGCCTTGCTTGGAATAGAATAGAGATGGGGAGGATGAGGAAGAGTGGAGCTAGAAACAGAGTTGATAAAGGCAAAGTGATAGCCGTCAGAACCCCATTCACATGACAGCAAGCCAGGCATGATCCTGTCTTATCCCTCTGTCCCAAAGGGGAGTCAGCCCACAGAGTGCCCAGTGCTGGCCCTGCAGCTTCTCCCCAGTGCCCCAGTCCCCGTAAAGGCTTCATCTCAGATCCTGGGCATTACCCAGAGCTGATAAGACAGTAGAGGAGAATTTCTAAATCCTCACTGCTGTGCATGAGGCTGATAAGCAGGCCTCTGTCAGCAATGAAAGCAACTCCCTCCCCATCCTGATTCCTGCCTGAAACAGAATCAACCTGAGCCTGTGCTTAAATGGGCATTCCAGGGATGTGGAAATGATGGGATTCTAACAGGCCTCTTAGTGGACAATACTGCAAGCCTCCAAAGGTTTGCTCTCAGACTTTTGCGGTCCACACAGGTCAGACTTGTTTGGCACCATAACCCGAAGATCAAGGTTCCCAGAAAGCCAGTGTGATCTTGCAGCCAGTGTAGACAAGGCCTGAGGGAGTCAGAAAGCCAGTGTGATCTCGCAGCCAGTGTAGACAAGGCCTGAAGGAGTCAGAAAGCCAGTGTGATCTCGCAGCCAGTGTAGACAAGGCCTGAGGGAGTCCGACTTCCCATTTAGCGTGGCAGTTGTGCCAGGCCCTCCTCGAAAGATTTAATTATGCCACACAGCAGCACTCTCTCTCCTCTTAGTCCATGTTAGCCTTGCTGCAACAGCAACAAAAAATTAATTCTTCCTATTAGTTTCTCAGAGGTCAGTTTTTTCCTTTCAAATGGTTTTATTAGTTCCTTGTTCAAGCTAGGAACCCTTCCTGCCAAAAGACAGGGTCTTTGGTGGGACTAGGGCATGGCTCAGAAGGGACAACGCCTGCTGCGCAAGCCTGAGTGCCTGGGTTTGGATCCCCAGTGTTTCCCGAGTTTTTCTGTTCAGCCCGGTCCTCGCAGTCGTTAAGTCCCAAAGACTCACACAGAGGTCTACATTAATTATAAACTGATTGGCCTAGTATCTCAGGCTTCTTATTAACTCTTACAACTTATATTAGCCCATAATTTCTGTCTATGTTAGCCACGTGGCTTGGTACCTTTTTCAGCGAGGCAGTCACGTCTTGCTTCCTCTGAGGCTGGGTCACGACTGCAGACTGAGCTTTTCTATTCCCAGAGTTCCCCTGTTCTCGTCGCCCCACCTCTACTTCCTGCCTGGTTGTCCTGCCTCTACTTCCTGCCTGGCTACTGGCCAATCAGTGTTATATTAAAATACGATTGACAGGGTACAAACCATTGTCCCACAGCACCCCAACAATCTTGTGAAAGGCTAGGCCTGGATTCTTTGACTCCACCATGGGGGGGCATAGTAAAGGAATCCCCTAAATTTGCCTGCCAGCCTTGTCATAGTTTACCCTTCTATATTGGTTGTTTTGGGGGCTTTTGTTTTGTTTTATATAGAAATGGGAGGATTAGAGTTGAAAATGCATTAGTGATCTTTGAATGTCATGCAGTTATGTAGTAAGAACCCAAGATGGAAGCAAGACCCTGAACCTCCAGAATGCCTGTCTTTCTCTTCTATACAGTTAAGACATATATATCTCTGAGTTCTTCTGCAGCTAGGAGAGAGGGGGGAAATATTTAGCATTTTTCAAGAGCTGTTTGGATGTGATACACTGGGTATGCTCTTTCCAAGATCCCTGTGAAGCAAAGGACAGTTGAGTGGCTGGCTCAATGGATGGATGAATGGATGGGTGGATGGATGGCCGATGATGGATGCATAAATATATTAGTGGGCGGGTGGGTGGGTGGGTGGCTAGATAGATGAGTGGATGGAGTCTAACATTCCCAGGAACCAACTCCATTTCCATTCCAGGACTTACCAGCTCTTCTAAGATATATAACTTAGTAGATGTGTCCAACCTGGGCTTCAGACCAGGGAAACTTTTATTTTGCCAGTAAGTATAGTCACTGTGGCAACACATCCCCTGACTAAAGCAACTGGGGACAAGTGTAAGTTATTTGAGGATGCAAGCCCATACCTTAACCAGTTTTGTGGAGCCCACTATATGTAATGCATCCTAGGTGCTCATTAAACGTTTAAATGAATGAAATGTGTCAGCTAACATGAGGCGCTCTGAGAATACATTAACATCTATCAAGAGTACGGCAGTCTACAGATTTTGAAATATCCAAAACTAATCGCCCCAAGAGAGAGCGAGCTCGGCAAATCAGCAGTGAAAGAGCTAAAAGAAAATGTAAATCATTCCACTACTATTTCATGAGTTTCAAGTAAGTAGTTTTAGAGGCGTGAGTGGTGCATAGGCTGTATTTAGCCTTGGTGCGCTAAGCAAATTTGAACCAAATATAAATCCTAGCATGGTATTTTTAATCCCCATAGAGAGGGGACAGGGTGCCGGGGAAGGAGGGTTGGAGGCACATCAGAGCTATTTGAGAAAGTTTAATCTACACTTTTAGATACAGTTGGAAGAATTAGAATATCAGTTACCCCCACTGCAGGATTCTTCATCGAGAGACAAATGACAGTAAGTCCACTGTTCTTCGAGTCTCTTCCAATCACATTATGTGGGTTTTGTTGCCCTGCGAGCCATGTGTGAGCTCTCTTGGAATACCTCCCTGTCCTTCGCCTTATTTACAGCTTGCAGTAGACTTGTTGAGTGTGAAGCAGGAACCCAGACAGAATGTTAATGCAGAGTAATGACATGTGAGCCAGTGACATCGTGGGTCTTGTGTGCACATCACTGAGAGAGGCCCAGTCAGCTGTCGCCCTGCTCTGGCATTAGCTTTGATTTGCTCCACATTGCATGAAGAATGAAGTGGAGCCTCAGCTGGGAGCTGATGATGGTCCTTAATTAGCCAGGACTATGAACTTAGCTGATGGTGAACCTGGTGAATGCTTGATTTGCAATGGAAATTTAGTTTGGCATGAAGTCTTGGTGTTAAAAATGTATTGGCGAAGTTTAGAGCAGTTTCCTCAGCCCCTTCTCACAGGTTTTCCTTTCTGGAATATTTCAAATGCTAGGGATGAGACAGCCTTGTCCTTAGCCCTGGATCCTATTCACAGGTCTCAACAGTTGTGATATTTAGCAGGGCGGATACAGACCCAAGAGGCCAAACAGCTTCTTCCTCCCCAGGCAGATAAAACAAAGACCAACTCACTGCCTGGCCTGTGTATGTCTGCAGGGGTGTTTGATATGAGAGGAAAGCTCCAGGAGCTAAATCCAGGGGCAGAAAAAGCAGCACAAATGCATTAGGCAAGAAGCCAGTGATTAGGGACCAGAAAAGGGGATCTGGATGATGGAAGCCTGAAGATAAGCAGTTCTGGTTGGATGCCAGCATGGGCAGTCGCCTGCTTTAGTGTCTGGATAAGAACCTGCTCGTAATTGGTAGATGGATTGCGTGGATGGAAATGGAGCCTGAAAAGAATCTATTCCCCTCCAGCAATTAAACATCCCCTTTCCTTTTGGTTCTGACTGCTCAGCCTAATCCTCACACAGAAGCAGATCAGGGCCCAGCCTGGTTTGAATTAGTTCCTGTGATCCACACTAAAGAGCCTGCCCTGCCTTCCTCCCCTATGATGTGTGACGGGGTCCGGTCCAGTACACCGTGTGCATAAGTGGATGTGGGGACATGGGGATACAGGATACCTACGAGTTGCAGGTGGGTCCGTTCTAAATACCACTTCCACCCACTTTCTTCCTTTCCTATCCTTATACTGCCGTGCCCGCTTGACCACTTCCTCAAGGACTGATAGTGGCTTCCTAAAGAGTGGTGTATATAAGGTGGTTAGTCTTCAAGTAGTTTCTTTTCCTTAAAAAGGAAAAGGAAGAAGGAAGGAAGAAAGGAGAGAGAGAGAGAGAAGGAGAGAGAGAGAGAGAGAGAGAGAGAGAGAGAGAAGAGGGGCTAGTGTGACTTTCAGCAGGTAGGGGTGCTTGTTCTGAAGCCTGGCAACCTAAATTCATTCCACCGGATCCACATAAAGGTGAAAAGAGAGAACCGAATCCACAGAATTTGTTTAAAACAAAGCTTTATATTTGCTGCACGAACTGACAAGGGATTGTGTCTGCAGTATGCATCACTGTGCATATATTAAGATAGTATCTGCAAACCCTTGAGAAAGCTGACTGCTGAGACTGAAGGTTTGGCGTGTGAGACGTGGACTCCACACACAGCTCTTTCCGTTGGGTCAGTAGTGGCTGCATGCCTCACTGCCCCTGTCGAGGGCCTGCTTCACTGGCTTACAAAAATAGACACCGAGAGCTTCTGGGAGAAGAGAGATATCAGTGACAAGGCAGAATTAAGACGTTGTCCTGCCCCTGCCCCTACCCCTGGTGAGACTTCAGGTTACACAAGAGCTGACATTGTGACAGTCTGTGACTATCAGCCACTATCCATCTTCAGCTTCTCGGTTCAGCTTTCAAGATTAAAATTGTGAAGATGCTTTATGTGGGCACATAAGCCATGGGACAGACTGCCCATCAGGTGTGACAGCCACCTCCTCCTCCCCTCCTCTCCTCCCCTTCCTCTTCTTGCTGCTACTGCTGCTGCAGCCTGCTTGGAACCCCGCAAGTGTCGCTTTATTTAAACTTGAATGAGTCAACCAGCCACAGAGAGGGTGTATCAATAAGCTCATCGCTTAGATGAAATCGTCCCCTGTCCCTGCACCTTACATCTGTCCTTAAATTGCTCCTTATTTCCAGAAACAAATGGTCTGCTGCAAAAAAAATTCTTGAATGGAAAAACCAATCTAGAAATGATGGATTTCAAGTGCACTGACTTGCCATGGGAAGAAGATGATGTTGTTGGGGCTGATCACCGGCAAGGAGTAGTGCCCATCCTGGTCCCTAACTGTCCATATATCCTCCTGCTAGTTGCACCGTACAGCAGATCTCTTCCAAGTAATGGAGTTCAGCAAACGAAGTGACTGTGAGACTCTTGGAGGCAAGCGGCTTAACGCTGACAGCCCTGACTCCTTTACCTTCCCAAGCAAAGCATTTCGAGTGGGAGGTGCTTTGCAGCCAGCCAGGTTCTCCTATGGCCCAGATCTGAATGTAATGTTAGAAAATTCAGTGTTACAAATGTGCTTCACCTTGAATTATCCAGGGTTCAATTGTTACTGTTTGTGAGAAAGGACATCTTTTTTTAAATCTTATGCAACTGATTTGCTTTTCAGAAACACAATACAGTCTTGCTTCCATTATGAAAGTGTATGCTCTGATTACAGGGTGTTTTTAAGAATAGAGGAAGGGGAAAATAAACCCATGTTTCTGCTTCCATGAATAAGCATTACAGCAGTTGGTTTTGTTCCTGACATCTTCTTTCTATGCGAAGGTAATGGAGTCTTGGTTCTTACAATTAGGATATTTATAGTTTTACATCCTATTTTCCCCCTTACATGAAGTATTTCTCCATCTTGTAAACTTGTCCTCAGTGCCCTTAATGGTTACGTGTTGCTCTTTCAAACGAATATGCCTTGTTTACGTTACTCACATGACTAATAATGGACACAGTTTGCTTTTGTATATACCTTTGGTGTGTGTGCATGTGTGTGTGTGTTTGCCTGTGTGGGGGTACATATATGTATGCGTGTGGAGGCCAGAGGTTGACATCAGTGCCACAGCTTCTTTCCACCGTATTGAGGCAGGGTCTGTCACTTGAATGCACAGGTCTGTGATTGTGCTACTTCAGCTGTCCAGCTTGCTCTGGGGACACCCTGTCTGCCTCCTGAGTGCTGGAGTTATAGGCCCGTTAGCTATCACAGTCACCTGTCCCTTAGGTGGGTGCTGGGCATATCTCCAGTGGTTTACTCCCTGAGCTGCCTCTCTACCCCATAACAGGCTTTTAATTGCTTTTTTAAAATCTGATGTTTTGGGTCAGTCATTCTTAGAGTATATACCAGCCACAAACAAACACACTAAGGGCTTATTGCATTTTTATTACTAAATTGAATTAGATCTGTTTGTACCCCCTGCAAGCAATTGAATTGACCTCTTTTTTTTATTGTGTCTTTGCCAACATGGGGTGTCTGTTTTGAACACCGAAGCTTTCCCTATAGTGTGGATTGCAGGTTAATTTATTAGGACTCTGCTGTTTTTCACTGTTCATGGAACTTCTAAGAAAGTGCTCTTGAAACACAAGTTTTCGTTTATATTTTTATAATACATACATGACAACGTTTTTGTTACCTTTCTCATTGTTGTGACCAAATACCTGACAGAAGCAACCTAAGGAATCGAGAGTTTATTTTGGCACATGCTGTGAGCATGGGATGCGTGGTGCGCTATACCAAAGTCAGGAAGCTGAGAGAGATAGCTGCTGCCTCTAGGCTCTCTTTCTCTTCTTTATTCAGTCTGGGACCCCATCCACGGTGCCCCCACATCTGGATTGGGCCTTCTGTCCTCAGTTTCCTGTCTGGAAGCGCACTGAGACACACCTAGAGGTGTGTTTCTATGGTGATTCTAAGTCCAGTCACATTGATCAGGATGTTGACAATAATGATCAACATCAGCCCAGCCTTAAAGGGGGGCTCATGTTCCTGAGAGTGATTGAGACGACACCTCCATTTTCAGACAAATAGTAATAATAATTGTCTCTGTTATTTATTTTTGGGACTTCTAACTTTTAGTCAGCCACCATTGGACACCTACTGTTTGCAGTCCTCGGAGTGTGTTTCCCTCCCCCTCCCTCCTCTCTGCTTCCTGCCACTGCTCAGGTGAAGGTCTGACAGCAGGAAATTAACTGGCTAATCCACATGTGGAGCCCCTGGGTCCTGCCCCTTTCTGTGCTGAACATGATTTATGGTTGTTTGGCAGAGGGTCAAAATCTGATTCTGCCAAGTGGGATAGAGGGGGAAATATTTGATTTCTTTGACACCGTTCATTAAAAATTCATACATATAGATCTGAAAATGAAACATTTCTTCATGTCAACATGAATTACAGTGGGAGCCTAGAGCAAGACCTGGCCATTCGAGTGCAACAGTGTCACCCAGCAGTTATACCGGCACAACAGTGCCTTTTGATGTGACAAGAAGGGAGAAGGCCATCTAGACTCTAGATGGTGCAGATGAAATTTTTCTCTTTTGTCTGGGGGCCTTTTCCTTGTACCCGGAAGCCAGTTGATTGGAGCCCCTGTGATTTACTTGTCAAAGGCACATGAAGTTTCAACTATTGATAAGATGCATGTCAGTTAGTTAGTCAGCAGTGACTTACATTGAACGTCTACTCTTTCTGCTTGTTTTCTTAATTTCTGCTTCCTTGACCTGTTCCTTTCAAGTCTTCTGACTTTCACAGTGTCTAGCTTCAGGCCTTCCATTATAAACACCATCACTGCTTGGAAACATGATTATCCAGCCCAGTGCTTTGCACACATAAATTGTCTGGATCTGTTAAAATGGAGGTTCTGATTCAGTAGCTCCAGGAGGGGGTGGGGAGGCCACATCTCTGTCAGACTCCCAGGAGATGCCACTGCACTATCCAGGCAACAGGCTTTGAGAATCAAGACTCTGGTCCCTACCATGTCAGTGGTGGGCTGAAAGGCACGCCCACCTAGGATCTGTGAATGCGATGTGACCTTATTTGTGACTAGGTCTTTGCAGATGTAGTGACTGAGCATAAAGTCAGTTTTCCAAGGAGTAAGAGACTCCTTCATTCACTCCAGTAAGAGACTCATTCATTCACTCCTGAGAATTGCCTCGTACTAGTTCCAAGTCTGCTGGGCATGCCAGTGGGCCAGAAACCCAGGGAAGTCATGAGTCAAAAAGCAGGATTACTTTTTTTCATGCAAGAACCTGCGTCATTTCTCCTCGTGCCTCTGACTGATTAGATGAGGTCCAGTGACATCATCTGCTTTACTCAGTCTAGCGGTTTAGATGTTATTCAGACTGATGCAATTCCTTCACAGCACCAAGTCTGGCTGGTGGTTTGACTGAAGGAGGAGCGCTGCAGATTGACTATGTTGAGACAGAAAATTAACCACCACATTGAGGTCATACTGTGTCCATGTGGGCCCTAATTCCAGCATGACCAATGGGCAGTTAAGCAGAAAGAACTGTGCATGCAAAGACAGAGACACCCAGGACACTTGAAGACAGAATGGCTGGTATGACATAAACAAAAGCCAATCTGGCAATCACCAAAAGTGGGGGGGAGGGGTTTGAATTTGAACCTCTGGTTTTGGGAACTGTAAACAAATATATTACTGTTGTTTTAAACTGCATTCTACTGTTTGTGGCACTTACTCTGTGTGTGTATGTTTGTGTGTGTGTGTGTGTGTGTGTGTGTGTGTGTGTGTGTGTGTGTGTGTGTGTGTGTGCGCCTGTTGGAGGAGAGGCCACTTGTTTTTCCCAGCCGCCTGGCTAGCTTAGACCCGAAATAATCACACAGAAACTGTATTAATTAAATCACTGCTTGGCCCATTACCTCTAACTTCTTATTGGCTAACTCTTACATCTGAATTTAACCCATTTCTATTCATCTGTGTATGGCCACGTGACAGTGGCTTACCCACTAAGGTTCTCAGCCTCTGTCTCCTCCAACTCCATCGCTTCTCCTCCCATGCTATAGGTCAAGCCAGTTCTTTATTCATTAACCAATAAAAGCAACACATAGACAGAAGGACCTCCCACACCATGTGCCTATACAGGTAGAAGTGTGTGTACAGATGAACACACATGTGCATGTAGATGCCAGAGGACAATCTCAGATATCATTACTGGGCACTGGTTTTTGTGGTGGGGTCTGTCACTGAGTTTGTTCGGTACTGGTTTGGGGATGGGGTGGCTCACAGATTTAGCTTGCCTGTGTGACTGAAGGTCCTTCTTTCTCTGCCTCTCCAGTGCTGGGATTGTAAGTGTGCCTCACCATGCCAGGCTCTTTTACATGGCTTCTGCAGCTTGAGTCTGGCCTCATGCCTGCATGGCAAGCTTTAGCTTCCTGACTAAGCTGTGTTCCCAGGCCACGTGTGGTCCTTTGTCACAGCAGTGCACAGAAACTACCACAGTGCTCTAGTTAATAGGCAATGAGGAAGCTTAAGAACATCACTCTGAAGCCACAATGTTGACTTTCCTGGGGTCTGCTACCTTGAAAGATGGCCCAGAGTCTGGGAAGTCAGCAGTACAAATGTCTCTGTTAAAAAGCAGCTCAGGGCTACTGTGACTCGAACTGCGTTAGTCACACCTCCCCCCATCCCCTTCCTTGGATTCCCACCTGGGAGGGCTCATCTGTTTCCTTTCCTGTCACCTCTCACTTTGCCTTCTGGTTGCAGGGCAGCCTAGTGACAGATGAGGAGGAGTTAAATTTGCTTTTCTTTGAACAAACTACACTAATTAAAATGTGCCCCACTGGGATTGTCATTTGCCATAAGTAATGCATATTTCATTAACATTTGCTTTAAAAACCAACACGATCATAAAGTTAGGATTGCCTAAGTGCTGTCCAGATTTAATATGCATGATATAAGCTGCCGGCCTAGCGAGGAGCTTGAACAGGCAATTTTTGGTGCCCGGGTGGTGCTTGTTTTTAGTAGTGGCGAATCAATACCGGGTGAGGGTTAGACTAACAACGAGGGCTGTCAAGAACAGGAGGAATAATTAAAGTTATGATATTAGCAAATGGTTGTAAGGGAGTGAAAAGATGGTTTTATTCTGCTCCTCCCCACCGCCTGCTGCCTCGGGCATATTTGTTGGCATTTCTAGAAGGAGGTAGAATCAGGAGGTATTTTTCTGCTATGGAATGTTTAAGTAAATGTCAGTTGTGATCAATGGGATCTCCCCCAGGAAAGCAAACCTGTAAATGTCATTCAGTTTGCTTTTCAGTAACAGTTGTGGGGTGGGGACAAGGGGCACATGTATACATGAACACTCATGTATGCTAGCATGCACCTGAAACCTGTGACTTCAACTTCAGTCACAAATACCAACCCAAATTTGTGGTGAAGAAACAAGATAACCTTGCCAAGACTGAGCTCCACTTAGCAGGCGTGTGAGGACTTCAGATTTCCACGCGTTGTGATCTTTATTAACTGTAGGAGTCATCAAATTAAGGTGACTGTCACAGGCGTGTGGAGGTGGACTTCAGAAGTGCCTAAGCCACATGCTCTCTGAGCTGGCAAGTGACACTTGGGAAAGAATTTTGACATTTGAACTGAAGCGTGGTTTCAAAGGGGAACACAGTCACATACCATATAACCACATGTAGGTCATCAAGGTCATCACCATGTGTTCAGTGTGGACATGAAATGCCTTCCACGGGCTTTCAGTGGGACCTGTTGTGGGGTGGGGTGTGAGAAGTGATTGGATCATAAGGGCCCTGACCTCACCAATGGGCTAACTCATTCAGGAAGTCATAGCTTATCAGAGTTTGGGGAGATGATGGATACATTAGGACATTGGTTCTCAACCTTTCTAATGCTGCAACCCTTTAGTACAGTTCCTCATGTTGTGGTGAGTCCCCACCATAAAATTATTCTCACTGCTACTTCAAAACCGTAATTTTGCTACTATTATGGATTGTAATGTAAGTAGCAGTTATCCAGGATATCTGATGCGCAGCCTGCAGGTTGAGAACTGCCGCTGTAGGAGGTGGCTCCCAAGTGGAGGAAATGGGTCACGGGCTGTCTTTGTACCCAACACCATCCTGTTTCTCTCTGCTTCTTGGCTGCCTTTAGCTGAGTAGCTCTGCTCTACCGCTGATTTCCCACACTGGTGTCCGCCTCACCAAGGCCCTGAAACAGCAGAACGAACTGACCAGAGACCAAAACCAAGATCCAGATTAACCCTCCATTAAATTGACTTTCTTGTATATTTACACATGGAATTCTTATTTGTTGGTACCATTTACTCAGTAGCTGCACATTGAGGATCTGTTGCATGACTGACAGTTCTAGAAACATACAGCAGTGAGGAAGGTGGGCAGGAACCTCCATCCTCAGTGGACTTAACTGTCTAGAATTTTTATACATGGAGGGTGATGAAGAAGGACGTGTAGGACATTCTGCTGGCTCAAGCCGAGTAGGAATGGGAAATAGCTGTGGACAGACAGGAGGCGGGAGGCAGACGGAAGCCTGGCTTCAGTTCTGGAGGGGGCGGCACCAATGGAACTGTGCTCTGATCCTGGGTTATGGCAGGTGCTCCTGCTGCTGAACTGGGAATCGGACTGTGGGAAGTCAAGGGGCTCTTAAAGGAACCCATGTGTCAGAGAATGGAAGCCAGGGCAGGGTGGTCAGAGAAGTGGCTGACGTAGGCTGTGCTTTCAAAGTAGAGCCTGTGGAGGTTGCTTGTGGAACTGATGAGTGTGAGAGAGGTGCCCCGGCTTCTGGACTAAAGGGAAAGGGAAGAGTGGTGCCATGTGTAAGAGATTGGAGGGACATTGCCGAAAGAACGGATCATAGCTCAGCAGGATGTCTTGTGCTCAAAATACCGCGTGGCCCTGGACAGCTGATCTCCGGGACAGACTGACAACACGCTCCCCACTCATAGTTCATCGCTGGCTTGTTAGTGAAATCGAGAGCCCTCTGTCACCAGTGATTGGGGTTGCTACCCGAACTGGGTGTTTTCAGGCTCTTGGCATTTTATCCAGGAGTGAAATAAAAGGCCACACAGATTGCAAAGTAGCCAAGTTAATTTTGTTTAAAGCAAAGCAATAGAAAAGATTGGAATACACAGCAAAGGAGCAGCGGACACGAGTGGAGATATTCAGTTACTGTTCGTGGCTTTCTTGATAGAATCAGGAGGAAGAGCTTGTTTACTGAGGGCGTGGCGATGAAGGTTCCTGTTTTGATGGATTGCTTAGGTCATTTAATTATTTTTCTATTGTGGTATATACTTTTCCATTATGTACCTGATTTTAATCTTGTTCTGCTCAATTATGTATAGTCATAAGATGGTAAATATAGGATTTTCCCTAAAAGTTTCCTTGAGGGTGCAATTTTACCTTATTTCACATGCACCTAAAATCAATTCAGGCCAGATCATCCTCTACGCCTACCCTGTAGCTGGACGTAACTGGGAATGTGTTTGAATTGAATCTCTCATAGGTTTGATGCTCCTTGGGGCAAGAAAACCATAAATGACTTTTCAGAAAGGGCTGTGTGTGTGGACTGATGCAGATGGGGGCCACAATTGCTAGGTGCATTGTTTGGAGAGGATGTCATACATAGTACAGAGGGGTGAGGGTCCTGGGCAGCCAAGCACATTATTAGAAGATGGGGTTATTCATAACCCCATCCAGGGAGAGCTCCATGCTGCCAAACTATTCCCTGTGCTTGCTCACCTCACTTCCAACCTGAACATTCCAATAAAATGTATTCACTTCTGGTGTCTCTTAAAATCTATAGTTAGTTTTAAAAAATAAGTAGTTTTATTTAACTACTTAAGTAATGAATACCCAAAACTAAAAAATTTCTGAGATTTATGGAACTAGGTGAAAAAAGAAGTCTTTCTTGCCTTCATGCTCCCCCAAGGTAATCGCAGTTGGAATTGGTTTGGGGTTTCTGCAGCCACCTTTCCATGTGTTATGTGTGCTGGGCTCTGCATTATTAAGTGCTGGATAAGCATCACCTCTCAGTAATCGGCTTATGAACCTTTGAGATGTAGGTAACCTATTTCTCCACAGTTTGCTGATGAGTAAATAGAATCAGGAAAATGCATCTGTCAGGCCTGGGCTGGGGAGGGCACAGACTCAAACACAATGTCATTAGACATTTGGGCTCCAGAGTCTGAGGAGTCAGAACCCTAGGCTTCATGAGGAAATCTTAGGAACATTCTGGCATCTCCTTTATAAGCTGTTTTCTGAATGTCCTACCTAAATTAAATGAAAATGGACTAATTAAACGTGACCTCTTTGAATGGCCTGGCATAGTTCTAATTACAGCTTTTTCTCCCGAGAAGGCAGCTGAATATTGTTTTTGGAAAGTTGCTCAATTATTAATGGTTGGATAACACTTGGAAAGTGTAAAGTGTCATTAAACTGTTAATAAGAATGCCTGTGGGGGATGAGAACCAGTTGTCAGCTCTCTCTCTCCCTCTCTCTCTCCCCCTCTTCCTCTCTCTCTCCTCCCTCTCTCTCTCTATGTGTGTGTGTGTGTGTGTGTGTGTGTGTGTGTGTGTGTGTCACACTGTTGAGTGTGCTCAAGCACGTCCTTAGCTCAGAGATGCCATAAGCTGCGATATCAGCCTGACTGACCTTGCCTGCCCAGAAACACCCTGATCCAGGCTGCCTGTGACAGAAAGGAAGGGCCTATCTACATTGGAGCAGTAGAAACAGTCAGACACAAACTGTCGCCTGTGAGAACTAGGGAAGAGAAATTGATCAGCTCTACACAGCAGGTGGCTCCACATCCCTTCTGCTTGGAAGGGACCTTGTGGGGGAGTGAAATGTGTGATTGTCACTGTGACCCAGCCCTTTGATAATTCATGTATACTCACACTCAGACTTACACTGACATTCTCATATATCTGCAGATAGCATCCCGTGAGAGGAGGTAAAAAGATGTTGCCATTAATGCAGTATCTTGGAGTGATCTGAATTTGATCCTATGGGCTCAAAATTTTAGCGTTGAGATTTTCTCCCTTGTTTACTTTTACCCCCATCTGCTCCCCTTCAAGAAGACGGGACAAGCTTCCAGTTGGGCAGTGTTGCCTGCTTATTGAAACAGTCATACGCCCGAGGGGCTCACTCCACTCAGCTTCAAAAGTTGCATAATCTTCTGTTCACTCACCCATGGACATCTATCTGCCTTCAGTTCCCTGCTGAAGCTCCTACAAGATGTAATACACCATGGATGTAAGAGGACACCATTCTGTAAGCAAGCCTAGACGGCAAGCCACAACTTTCCCTTCGTCTGCCATCTCTTTGGGAAGACATTTCCTGGAATAACCAGCAGCCATGTATCACGTTTAGTCATGATAGCTTTTAGTTTTCATTTGCAATTAAGAAGAACTTGAGATTATTAAGCATTAAACCAAGAGCCAGGCAAAGACAGAGTTGTCAGGAGGTTGCCATTTTTGAAGAAGCACTGGGAATCTGGAGGGATGGAAAGCAGGATTGATCAAGCTGGGGTGGAATTCAAGAGATGGAGTCACCATTCATTAAGAATGGCTTCCAGTTTTTCAGTACTTAAGTGTATCAGGAACTGTACTGAGCATTTGAGGCCGTCATTGGGGATAGAGATAATAGGGTGTACAAGGTGAGTGAGACCCAGAGAGGTTAAGATATTTAGCCTAGAGACAAGGCAGTAGTCAACAAATGAGATGCTCTTCACAGACTACCATGAATAGAAAGACAAACAGCAGATACTTAGACAAAACCAAGTTAAACAATGATGATAAAATTTCTCAAACTCAAAGCAAGAGTGCGGGTATTTGCTTGCTTCTCCAAAAATTGTTGGTTTTGAAAAATTCAAAATTATCCTAGCTTCTTTCTTCTTGTTATGACAAAAATGTCCTCACTAAAGCAACTTAAAAGAGAAAGGAGTTATTTTGGCTCACAGTTGGAGAGATACGGTCCATTGTGGTGGGGGATCATGACAGCAGGCAGGGAAGGCACTGTGCTGAGTGCATTTGAACTCAGAAAGCAGCCAGTAAATAGGAAGCTATACCCGGAGTTAAGAGCACAACGCCCGCCCTCAGTGGCCCACTCCTTCCTTTGAGGCTTTGCCCTTTCAGGGCTCTGCTGGCTTCCCACACACCACCACCAGCTCAGACATAAGCCTGGGGGCAACATTTTACATCTAAACCACAACAAAAACACATACTTTTCTGTCTAAACTCCTATAAGATTAAAGTAAAATATGTTGCTTCTACCCTGCAGCTTTGGACAAAAAGACGTTCATTCACTGAGAGGAAACACTAAACCTAGTTTGGACAAAAGGACAAGCTTAGCTCCTGCGAGCCTCACAGTTTCAGTATTTGTCAGGGTGTGGGTGACCTTCACACCTGTTCCCATCACACATTCCTGAGGTGTATTTAGTCTAAGAGAATCAAATAGGTACAATTCGTACCCTAGAATCTGGGTTGTAACAAGCTCCAAAGGTAGGCCTGTCCCATGCAATCACTTGAATGCCGTGTAGTCTGTCAACCTAATGCCTAATTGTTTTGTTTTTGCAGTTCCCTCTGCTGCTCTTTAATTCCTCCTGCACGTCTTTCAGTTCTTTTATTCTCTTTTCATCTGTGTCTAATCTACTGTTAAGCCGCTCCATTGAGTTTTCTTCATTTTAGTTATAGTATTTCTTATTTCAGTGCATTCTATTTGATTCTTTTTCAGGTCTGTTTCGTCCTTTTTAAAAAATAGCTTGTTGCTTATTCCCTGCAAACTGATGTATTCAAGGTTTTCCTTCATGTCTTGAAAACACAGTTACATACACATGATTTGGTCTGACAATTTAGTGCTTGAAATACATAATCTGTTTCTGCTGTCTGTTTCAGCTGGTTGACTTGTGGTTCTTTGATTTTCTAAATTGTGGGTGTCTTTGTTGCTACTTGGTGTCTGTGACAGATTATTTCTAAGGATTTTGGAGTGTTTGAAAAGATGGCTTCCTCTAGAGAGATCTAGGTTGGCGTCTACTAGGTGCCCAGGAGGCCTGCTAGATCAGTACCATACCAGAGAAGCTTCTGGTGCTACCCTGGCCTCCAAAGCACAAGCCCAAGGTGTCCAGTCTGATGCAGCCACTCCATCATCTTCCCCATACTTCTTGGAAACACAGCTTTCCTACAGTGCCCTGCCTGAGGAGGAAGAGATTTATTTCTATTGTACTTCAGACAAAGAGTTAGCTCTGGCCAGGCTGCAGTGGCTCACGCCTTTAATCCCAGCACTCCGGAGGCAGAGGCAGGCGGATCTCTGTGAGTTGAAGGCCAGCCTGGTCTGCAAGAGCTAGTTCCAGGACAGGCTCCAAAGCTACAGAGAAACCCTGTCTCAAAACCAAAACAAACAAACTCTGTGGGGTCCAAGGACAAAGGACAGCTTCCTTTTAGATTCTTCTTTACGTGAATGTCTTGACTTGTACTTCTGTCACTAGCAAAATGGAAAGTCAAGTTTTATTTAAACTTAATTTATTCTCATGAGAGAGAAGTGGCTTTGGTTGTCCAGGTCAACACTTACCTCTTCCTTTTTGCCACCTCTTCAATGATGGTAAGATACTTTTACAAATGTTTTACTCTGGATTTTTTTTTTCTGGAACTTTTGTTTTTCTTACTTTTCCCCAGTAGGGAGTTGCTTGACTATGTACCCTGCATACCCAGAACTGTCAGTCTGGCTCCACCCTGGGACTGGAAGGCTAGAAGAGAAGATCTGTGGTGATCTGCTGTAGCAAGGCCCACTTACTGACCCATACCCACCCTGAACCTCTGGTGTCCCAGGCAGCTCTGGGAGTCTTAGCTAAGATGGCTTGGGGCTCACAGCAACAATTAGTTTAGTGCAATAAAGAAAAGGTCAGACCTAGCTTTTAGGAGACAAAGGGATCCATAAAGCTTGGGAGGCCTGAGATTCCTTGCAGGAAGTAGGAGCCCCACTGATAAGCTGCCCCTCCCGCCCTTCCCTCTCTCAATCCTCCTGCTCTTCTTGGTGCAGTGACGCAGGCTGGCCTGAGCAACACAGAAACTGATACATGCAAGCTGGTTTCCTTCCTAGAAAAGTGGACAGTCAGCCTGTGCCTGGTCACCATCACTCTTGTTTTTATTATTCCTTCAAATGGATTAATTGGCCCTTTGAGAGGGAATTGCCACGGGTCCTGAAGGATGCCTCTCTCCGCCTTGTTAGTGTGTGCCCTTTACTCTGTTCTGAAAGTCACTCTGGAAAGCACACATTCCTCTCCACCTGCACTGCCAGATTTATCAGCCAATTCCCCAAAGAAGAAACAAGATAAGAGCCTCTGGCTGTAAAGTATGGTTATGCACTTTACTGTGTTGGTTTTGTGTCTAGACAGAGCTAAGAGACCCCTTTGTGGCCCTGGCAATACCTAGAAATGCCTGTATATTTACCTCTTGATAAGAAAGATGGACCTGACATTTTTATGGATTAGGCAGAGGCCACAAAGTCTAGCAGAGAAAACAATAGTCAAAAAGTCAGAAGGGGGCATGACCCCTGCTGTGCCTGTCCCTCCCTGAATGTAGTACAGCCTAACAGACATGAGAAGACCCAGAGTCCAGACCTCCCACCGAATTGTATTCCCTCATGCCTATTCCATGCATCTCTGAGTTCTTCATTGGTGAAGTAAAGGTAACAGAGGCACCATGCAGTGTTATAAAGGTCGATCATTTGACATGCTCAGAGTATAGTCCACACTCAGGTAGATGAGCTGTTAGGATGATTATGCCAGCCCAGAGAGACTGTGTGCAGGTACTGGCAATGTCTGCAGAATGCTCCCCTCCCGTTCAGTGAGTCACACGAGTCCCATCTGGAAAGGGTCTTGTTTTAGAGAGTTGGTCCACCTCCAAAAGGCTTTACAGCCGCAATAGCCTTGCCAGACTGATTGCATGTGTGGTCTAGGATCACCATGCCCATTGCCAAGACACATGCAAGCCAGAGCCAGCAAGCCAGGAGACACCCAGGGTAGGAGTACCTAGACTCAGGAAGTCCCTGGAAAATGCAGGTATGCGACTGGATACTGTGAAGTTGGTCTTGATTCAGCATTAATAAAATAAGGAGTTCATGCTAAGCACACATTCATACACTCGACCATGGTGGAGTGAGCCCCTCCCCACATAACTGCACATCTACACACAGCTGGGAAATTTGGTGAAAGATTAGTTCTCTGTCTGGATTGCCTGGGTACATGAATTTTTCAGGAGTCATTGAACTGTATATGTAAAATGTAAAAATTACATCACTTTTTAGAAAATGAATTAGTCTCCCTCATATGTTTATAGTGGAACTTACATAGGCATATAGGAGGTTGTCACGACTCATGGGGCACCCACCAGTGGTTACTAGCTGGAGAAACTACATCTCTAGCACAAGTGCGTGACATGACCCTGGCCCCAGCAAATTGATGGGACCAGAATTGATCTGGTCCATCTTTTCCAGGCTGCTTATTACCTTCATTTGAAAACTAGGTGGAGACTTCCTCAGATTTCATTTTCCTTTTTTACTGTTTTCACTGATCTTTTCATTTTTATAGCCAGAAATAACATGTGCATCCTAGACAGCTCAGAACTGGATAGAGTAGGAAAAAAGAGCTCTGTGTTGGCGAGCCTTGCCCCAGTCCCTGCTACAGAGGTGGCTACTGCGCTGTGGCTAGGCGGAACCTAATCTTCTGTGTGATGTATGTATGTTTGTATATGCAATATAGGTGTATAAATATGCCTGCACATGTACACGGACTTTGAGGGTCTCGTAGGAATGGGATCTTACTGATGATTCAGAATCTTGTGCTTATTGCTTGAGAAGCATTGGACATCTGTTTGTGGGATCACCTTTGCTGCTGCTGCTCCATTGTTTTCAATGACTGGAATATATCCACTATTTAGATGGATTGACTTGCTTTTTCCAGTGTTGCTGACCTCACTCAAAATGGCAGACAGTTCAGTTGAGAAACAGACTCATTGTGGAATGGGCTCCCTGCAGAAGACTCTACCCTGGATTCTGCTGTTTGCTATGAGTGCCACGGAGCCTGGCTGGCTCTGCAGATGCGACCAGTGGAGTAAGGAGCGCTACCCCATGCCACTTGTCCATGTGACTAAGGGACATCCTTTGAATGCCACGGGATGGTTTGTGTGATTCCTGAGATAGGCCTCTGTCCTGAAGACAGACCATAATAACTTCAGGTTGAGTTCCAGGCTACGAAAGTGAGGTTTTAAGCAACAGCGAAGCCTTGGGTTTCTGTGCCTCTTTGTGCTTTCTGAAAGGCTTTCACAGCCATTATCCTGTTTGATCCTGTTAAGAACCCTGAACGTGTATAGGGCTGCACTTTATTATCCTGAGGCTACAAATGAGACCAGGTATCACAAGGAGTGGTAATCAGCTGGAATTAACCCCTCTGTTTCTATCCATGGCCCAGCACTTTTTTCTTAATGGAAAGCATGTATACCTGGTAGCCACCGCACAAGATGAACAGAATCCACTTAATGTCCTTGCTGCAAAGTCTGCTGCCCCAGACAATTCAGAGAGGTAAATGGCAGGACGATGGGGCAGCCTGCCTCTGAGACTTCTCATTTAAGATGGCAGCTCGAACACACACAGTCTCCTGTTTCCTCCTAGACATTCAATAAAATGACTTGTTAAAGGGTAAATCTGCTAGAGTGGAAAAAATAGTAACAAAAATGTGGAAGCCAGAAAATAAAAAGAGAGACAGTAACTGACTTTAGGACAGTAACTGACGTCAGGCTCAAGAAACAGAATCCTAAGTTGGCGTTTATGAGAACCAAGAAGCCTCCAGGTTTCCTTCCAGAAGGCCTAGGAATTGCAACCTGTGATAACTCTGGAAACGAGGATCCAAAAAGCCGGAAGCCTGGTTGAAATCTCCTGCACAAGCCTTCCTGCTTGCCGCTCCCCGCTGTGCACCAGGCAGGCAGCCAGAGCTTGCTCTCTTGTGAAGGGAGAACAAATGTGTGCTGAATACCAGACATGTAGATTGCTGAGGGAAGGGGCAGCTTCCTGAAAACAGGAATTTGATGCAAGTTAACAAAATGAACCTCAAACTACTTGTCTTTTTTCTTAAATCAGTTTCGAAAACATGGTTTAGGAAAGGATTGGCAGGAAAATTCACCAGTTTTGGGGATCAGATCTCTCCAGCTTATTCACCTGATTGGGAAACCCACAGTCACCAAGTCACAAAAAGAACTTTTTAGGGCCCCACGCTTAAAACTAATAAGCCCATGGCCTGGGGAGACGGCTCAGTGGTAGAGAACCAACAGTTTCCAGTACCTACTTTGGGTAGCTTACAACCACCTTTACCTCCAGTTCCAGGAAATCCAGCATCAGAATCTGGCCTCTACAGGCATTTGAGCCCGTGTATGTATGTGTGTGCACACGCACACACACACACGCACACACACACACAATTTAGAAAAAAACAAAGTCATTCTCTCTCTCTCTCTCTCTCACACACACACCCACACCCCCCCCCCACACACACACGCACACGTGCACACACACAATTTAGAAAAAAACAAAGCCATTTTCTCTCTCTCTCTCTCTCTCTCTCTCACGCACACACACGAAAAATAGCATCTTGGAGGATACCAGCCACAGTGGAAGCTCTGGGAGATAACTGCGAAAGTTGTATCCTGAAGTAAATCCAGGATGTTCTCTTCATTTTTAACTCAGAGAGATTTTAACACATTAAAGGTTTTGGAGAATCAATCTAAGATTATGTCCCAGGAAGTATAAGATCACAAAGGAATAGAAAATAAGACAGAAACCAAGGACCAGGTTAGGAGATTTACATGCAAATAACAGGAAACTCTAGAAAGAAACTGAAAACCATTTCCTGCAAACTAAAAGAACAGTGCCTTTTAGATAGAAGGGGGCCCGTGATATTTCATCAGTGAATAACCATACAGCATGTTAGCACATCATCATGAACCTGCAGAGCATCGACAGAAGAGAGGGATGCAAAAAGTGTCTGGAGAGGGCATTAAAAAACAAAAGCAGAAGTAAAAGCAGGTCTCGAGAAGGGTACAAAATTCAAGATGATATCAAACATTTTAACAACATTGGACATAAGACAACCCCCAAGCAAAGTTCTGTACCATAAAGAACTTCTCAGAAATAATGAGTAGAGGCCTTCCAAAGAACTACTAAGACTAGTGAGGGAAATGAAGA
This sequence comes from Ondatra zibethicus, assembly GCA_004026605.1. Taxonomy (NCBI): domain Eukaryota; kingdom Metazoa; phylum Chordata; class Mammalia; order Rodentia; family Cricetidae; genus Ondatra; species Ondatra zibethicus. Next base: position 386,224 of record PVIU01000102.1, on the reverse strand, counting down.
GAAAGACACCAGGCATAGGAAATAGGAAGTCCAACCTTGAGTGGGAATAAACAGGGACAGCCAGGGTGGTGATGCAGGGTAGCTGCTGTGCAGCAGGTCTGTAGAACCCCTAGGTCCAGACTGGAGGGATTCCGCACACACACACACACACACACACACACACACACTACAGCTCTCACATCAATAAGAGCCAGTTATGGGTGACCATGGCCCAGGAACATGGATTCAGGCTCCTCCAAATACCACATTCCAACATGGTAGCAGTTTCATGATAACTCAAAACACTTTTTGTCCCTTTTTGTGTTTTAAACATATATGGTGTTTTGGCTGCATGTGTGTGTAGCACCCCTGGAAGCCAGAAGGGGGCATCAGAGTCTTTGGAACGGGAGCCACAGACTTCTGTGAGCCACCATGTTGATGTTGGGAGTTGAGCCATAGTCCTCTAAAACAGTGATTCTCAACCTTCCTAATGCTGAGACCCTTTCATACAGTTCCCTGTATTGTGGTAACCCTCAACCATAAAATTACTATTTTTGTTGCTACTTCATAACCAACCATAATTTTGCTACTGTTAATGAATTGTAATGTAAATATCAGTGTTTTCCAATGGTCTTAGGTGATCCCTGTGAAAGGGTCATTCAGCTCCAAAGGGGTCGAGACCCAAAGGTTGAGAACCACTTACTAGAAGGGTGATGAGTAGCCGCTCCTCTGCCACAGTGGGAAGACAGTGGGCAATTTCTAGCAAAGACAAACAAAAGCAAGTAGTAATAATTAAGTGCTAGGAGGTATCCAAAGATCTGACCTCTCTGAAATCAAGGGAAATGATTGCTTCTAGGAGTCAGAGAATGCTACCCGCATCAGGCTTCACTCAGCTGCTAGACTCTCTAAGTTACTCTTGCAAAAAAAAAAAAAAAAGGAATTCCAAGAACTCGCTGGTGAGAGCCAGGGCCACGAGCTGAAGCTACCCATGCACTTTAAGACTGAGCTGTAAGAGAAAGGGCTCTTTCAAGTATTTCAGCCGTGCAACAGATGGCCTGGGCCTGCGGAACCTCTCTGTAGCCGCCTCTCGGCTTTGGAGCCTCTGCAGCGATGGAGGCTCAGATGCAGGGGTGACATTTCAAAAGCCTGTGACCTGACTTCTTTCCCAGCAGGAAAACTGCAGGATGAGCCATTTATTGAAAAATCTAATTCTGAACATTTTGGTCAACCACAAAAGCTGAGGGGGCAGCAGAGGTGCCATCCGGATGGGTTTGGGTCACACGCAGGCATCTCAAGGTCCCTTTGTGGGCTAAGTTATAATGCAGCCCCGGGTCTTCAAAGCAAAGCCGCACGGTGCCTGTCTGAGAAGCCAGATAGGATTGATTCTCTTTTCTCCTGCTCTCCCAGACAGCTGGGATTCAGTCCAGGGTGTGGGTGGTAGCGCAGCCTGCCAGTCCTCTATAAGCTGCAGATGCAGTGTTTCCTAAACCAGCTGCCTGGCACCCTGTGGCGGAATAGCAGAGGTCCCGTTCCGAGATGAGGTCGAAGGCATGTGGCCAGCTAACAGGGCAGTAGATCTGCCGGCCCTCTCTGTGTGGTGGTTCTAAGCACTGGCTGTGCAGCCAAAGGGAACAGCATTCAAACATCCAAGTAGCCATTCACCTGGTGGGCATGGCCCAGAGCATGTGACTTCACCTCCTGGAACTTTCTTTTTTCTGTAAAATGTGCGAGAGCCTGCATCCTTGGGGTTGCAGCAAACATCCTATGAGTTGCTCTACATGTACAATCAGTTCCTGTAGATAATTGTTACTTTCTTGCCTTAAAACTTACATAGCCTGCGTCTCCTTTCAGGCCCACTTCCTTCATGCCTGGCCACTCGCTCTCTTTCTGCTGTAGCTCATCCCATATTTAGCCACCAGACAGTTTCCCCCCAAATACTGTCTTTATCGCTGCCCACCCCTGCTGCGGAGCACTCTCTAGTTATAAGACAAAACTCGCTAGCCTGTTATTTAACACATTGCACGGCGGCCTCTTGCCTTTGCTCTACTGTGTCCAAGGGGGAACTTTCCTCTTCCACCTTTGTGGCTGCTGCCTCTGCCTGCTGTTTATTGTCACAGTCTCCTTCCACAAAATCCCTCCTAAAAAGTATCACTTAAGAATTGAGTTGAAATAAAACCCACTGTCTTCAAAAACTTCCCATGACACTTGCACCCTAAGCAGCCCTCACGCGCCAGCCAGCTCAGGCCTCTTGCAGTTTTGAATCGGGCTCCCTGGCCAGCAAAGCCCCTGTGTACTGTGGGAAAGGCCTTCAGGATTTGGAGAACTGACAGACTTGGATTCCAGTCCTACCTCTGCAGCTTGCCTGCTGTGAGATCCTGTCGTGATATTTCTTGCTCCATGTTGTAATTCACCTGTAAGAGGGGGAGTTGTAAACTGTGAATGTTGTCATAAAGAGATAACACCAGAAGTTAGTATAAAATAACCCCCACATGGAGCTGGAGAGATGGCTCGGTGGTTATGAGCACTGCTGCTCATTCAGAGAACCTGAGTTCAGTCCCCAGTACCCATATTGCAGTTCAAAACTGCCTATTACTGCAGTTCCAGGGATCCAGTGGTCGTTATTGGCCTGTGGGAGCAGCAGGCATGCTATATACCTTGTATACAAATAAAACACCCATATGATAAGATGATAAAAATCAAGAGTCTAGCTTGGCTTTTCAAAAATAATTCACATACATCACTTAGTATCATATCTGGCTTTTAGCTGCTTAAATATTGTATTTTTTTCTCTCTGTTGCTTTCATGTGTGTAGCTTGCTGCTTCATGACATTATAAACCACTTAGGTGTGGGCCTAATCACAGTCAGTATATGTCAGGTCATGTATGGTAACAAATAGGCCCAAAACTCAATAATTTTTAGGGGAAAAAAAGATGGATTTCTTACCTTGCAAGTCCAATATAGATTACTAGGGCAATCCCTTCTTGTCTTAGTTACCCAGAGAAGGGAGCCTCTCACAGTTCTTTTACAACCCAAACAGGTCACACACCCAAGCCTACCCTGTAGCAGCACAGAAAAGTCCAATTCCATTGAGTATCTGCAAAGAAACGGATTCAGGAACCTCTGCCCAGTGCCTTCACAAGTGTCTCCTCCGTGACTTTGTGCCTGCAGTGCCACTTTGCAGCCTGGTGTCACTGCCAGGTGTCACTGCCCGGTGTCCCTGCCAGGTGTCGTGTTCTCCGTCACATGTTTGGGGTATTGGTGATTACAGACAACCTGTTATCCAGGGGTCCATGGTTCCCGCACTGCACCCCATCACCTTGGCCAGAGATCTAGCATGATCCCCATTGTCTTCCGACTCAGCCACACCCTTAAGCCAGAAGAACAAAGGACTCTGTAGCCTGTCTCGGCTTGAGTATCTTCAGGTCTCTAAGGCGGTGTCGTTGTTGATGTAGGGAGTCATGGACTTGTTCACTCTGTAGATAATGTTAAGATCTATGTGTGATGAGCATGGTTTCATGTACAGTAAGTGGTAACCAAGGTGACGTGGACCCTGCTGCTCAGATTTGATAGAAAAGGCAGAGAGCTGAAGGGATTGAGTATGGAGTTGAGAGCAGAGCACACAGCTGAGTTTGTGTCTCTTCCTGGCAATGCTGGACAAGTACCTCACACGCACTCTTTGCCCCAGTCTCACCCAACTGTAAAGTAGAGCAGCAGTATTTCTGTAATAGGCTCGATCACTACAATGAGGAAGACAGATGAGCAGCATAAAGAATGGTATTGGTGTGTGGACCGTCCATGTTGGCACAGTTGTAGCATCTTCACCATTACCCACGTTGACAATAGCAGTAGGTTTTAGAATGAGCTAATTCATATTTTCCTACAAGAGTCCTCTTAAAATAGGCTATTTGTGTCTGGAAACCCTACTTCTGTGGACTGAAGGCACCCCGTGAAGACTGCCAATTCCAGTCACACCTGGCCACTGTTTGTCACTGTGCAGGGTCTGGCTAATCCCTTGTTATTGGCCATTTGTGTTATTCCCACTGATCCTCTGTTGCTGTCCCCTGAAGTCACAGCATCTAATCCCTTTCGAACATTCAAGGAGCTTTTCATTAGGAAGGCTCAGGGGCTGGGAAGAATAACTGAATAGAAAGTGAGCATTGTCAAGCAGAGAGCAAATGACTAATGAGTCTGAAAGCCAGACTGAAGGACAACAGAGCAGCTGCAGGTGCGATGCACTCGACCAGTGCCTGTGTGTGTAAAGGGCCAGATCTTGGGTCACTGGGGCTTGGGGGGAGGGGTGGTGGCACAAATGTATGCATGAGTTCACACGTATTCCTGTGCATAAGGATGCCAACGGTCCACCTTGGGTGACATTCCTCCTGAGCCATCCATGATATATTTTTTTTTAATACAGGGTCTCTCCCTGGTCTAGAACTCAGCAAGGAGGCTAAGTCTAGCTAGCCAGTGAGCCCCAAGGGTCTGCCTGTCTCTGCCTCCCCAGTCCTGGTATTGCAAGCACACACCACCACACCTGGCTTTTCTCATGTATGTTCTGGAGTCTGAACTCAAGTCCTCACGCTTCCCTGGCAAGTATGTTACCCACTAACCTGTTCCTAAGTCCCTCTGTACCTCCCCACCTCAGTCACCCAGACAATGAGTACGTAATTAGACTTGGAGGCCAAGGATGCCATCATTCTGTTAATCCCCATCTGTGCATAAAAGTCACTGCTGTGTCTTTAGGATTGGTCCCTTAAAGAAAAGGGTCCCACTCTCTGCTCCTGCCCACCAGTCAAAGGACACCAGAAGCCAAGCTACTGTCAACCCATCCTAACCTTTTGCAAAAATGTCCATCCCAAGGTGGGGCGGGGAACACACCCTATCCAAAAAGCTGCCCTAATTAAATCCTGACAGATTGCTGGGCTGTTTTGCAGCTGCCTGGTAGCTGGATCTGCTTGGAGGCTTTGGCAGGGATAGATGCATCTGGCTTCACTGAGGTAGTTAATATCATTGGCGCGCGCCAAGAACGGTGGAAATGGTCGGAAATGTGTTCTTTTCTCACTCTAAGTCCCAAGGGAATTGGGAGAAAGATATGTCTTTCCTTCCTGGTTTTAAAATGCGCAAAGGAGTAGGAAAGTGACCAGTTCATCACCAGCCAGTAGAGCACTCTGTCTGTATTCCATTTGTGGGCCAAGCTGGCGAAGCACGGTGGCTTCTGCAGGCTTTGGAATACATAGTGAAGGGAGGCCTCCTGCACCCTGTCTCATCGGTATTCAGCCTGCCACTGGCATTACATCCGCTAATCCTGAAACAATAAACTGTAAGGAGAGGCCGCTTGCTTTCTTGGTTGGAAATGAATGGAGAGACCTGAATTAGGCCACTTCCATCTCCTGCTTTAACCTGGCATGGTGCCAGCATGTTGAGTTTGACCCAGGAGGATTCCTATCATGTGAAAAACTTAAATCGGGTCTGTCTGCCAGTGCGTATGGTCCTAATCCGTTAAATATTTCCAGATAACAATGCACGTGGGGCCTGTTAGCTCCACAGACAGTCACATTTTGCTAAATCCATGCAAATAGAGCCACTTCTGGCTGTTTGTTTTTGTTTTTGTTTTTTTAAGGCAGAAATGATAACGTCCCATTGTTGCCTGACTCTACCCAAATCCTTCTTGCAGCACACAAAGTGCCTAGCATGTCTTAACCTTCGCAGTCATTACTCCTCCGCTCTCCAGGGCCTGGCTCTCTTGATGTAAGATCAGAAGGATTTTCACATGAAGAATTGTCTTTCTCTTTGATTAACTACTTATGTGGAATCAGAAACCCTGTCTATATCCAGCTATGGAAATTTGAGCCCCAAATACAATGGCCTTGAACCCTGCTGGTCTTTGCAGACTTCTGCACTCAAGAAAATTAAAACATGGGGACTTGAATGAATGGGGCTTCCCCTCCCGCTTTAGGGGAAGCACTGCTGTCTGTCTGTATTAGAACATTTTTCCCCAAAAAATTGTTTTATTCCTCAGGGAGTGATTTTTTTTTCTCATTTCCCACAATCCAGAAGTGGAGATACTTCTCAGGATTATAAAAAAGGATGCATGAACAATTTCTTATTCAATAGGTATGTCTCAGGCATCCCTGAATGCTGAGTTTACATGCTTGATAAACATCCTCCTGGTGAGTGTGAACTCGGAGGCCCTCTTCCTGGGCACCATTCCGGGATTTCTGTGCCTAAAATCTGTGTGAGCTGTGCTGAGGATACAGCCTTTCTGTGTGAGAATTCTCCCCATCAGAGATGTGGAGACCACAGCCTTCTAACTGCATCTGGAGTTCTTAGTATTTGGGGTTTTCAAATACGTCAGTTACCCCCACTGCTGTCTGATGGGAACCTCCTTCACCCAGTGACCTTTAAGAGGCTGGGACCAAGTTAGGGTGTGACCTTTTGGGTACCCAGAGAAAAACCACAGCCCCCCCCTCCCCCGCTCTCCTTCTCTTCCCACATTACACATCTTGAGGTTGGACTTCTCATTCCTGTTCCATGAGTTTTCCCCTTACAATAAAAAACAACAACAAAAAAATAACCGAAATCTTTTGGAGTTAGCTTGGGATTATTCGACTTGAGTCCTCACCCCCTTTACACATTCAGCTCCATGCTGTCCTTGTTACTGTTGCTACGGTTGAGGCCATTACTGTCATTGTCAATATTACTATAAAACAAAGCTGTTGCTCAGAACTCATCCATCCCCACCATGATCCCTGTGCTGTGGAAGGGAGGCGCTAGTAGATGATTGTGGTGAGAGGATAGTGGGCTGTGAGGAAACAGAACTCGCTCTCCAGGAAAGGAATTTTCCTCATCAAGAATGTCGGGGAATGCTTCCTGTGGAGCAGATGATAGACCGGAGAGGGATGGAAGGAGAGGCATTGATTCATTATACAATAATTAATACAGAAAGCATCTCTAGTTTAGCCATCTCCTGACCACCATTATCATTTTAATATGTATCCTTCCGACATCTTTGTGTGTGTGTGTATGTGTGTGCGCGCGCGCGTGTGTGAATAAAAGAAATGTGCCCACAGTCACGCGCACATTTTTCTCCTAAGAAAATGGTGCCCTGCTTTCACAGAATGTATATATTCTTCATAGTGGGAGCTCTTTCACCGAGCGGTACCCTGCTGACATTTTTCAGTATTACAAGTCAAGACCGACTTCTTAAGAGCTGAGAGTCGCATGAGCCTTCCAGCTGCTTGTACTTGTCGCCCATCACTCCTGCTTTCTGGGAGTCAGACTGACTCTGCCCACAGAGGCAGACCCTTAGGACTCCCGCCTGACAGCCTGTCTGCAGGGCTGCTTCCCGGCAGCCGGCCTCCCCGCAGTATGTTCTTATCTTGGGCCCTGGTCCCCATAAGCTCTGTGGCTCATCTGGAATGGAAGCCTGTGTTTACACATATGAAGGAAATGAATACACAGGTACACTGCCTAACTCTTAAAATACCTCTCCTGTTTCTGTTACCTGAACACTGAAGGAGCCCTGTGCTCCAAGGATCAGAAAGGCCCCCACATTTCAAGAGCTTCTTAGAAGATGATTTGTTTGTCCTCGTATTACTGAAGGCTCAGATCAGTAAAGTCACCTTTAAAGGAGATGTTTTTATGGACTCAAAACAGGAAAGAAAAAAAAATCAATGATTTTGTGCTGTGTGAATTGCTTCGCAGCGAGTTCTCCTCAGTGACTCGGTAACTGGCAGGGCTCATTCTTCAGCTTTGTGACCTGATTGACGGCATCTCTACACTCTCAGTGAGGGCTCCATTAGCATACTGCTTGGCTGGCAGATGCTTTGGTTCCTACGCTATGGCCACACTTCGGCTCGTTCCAGCTGCTTTGCAGCACACGCCTAGTGTATGCCGACTTTTTCACCGTAGCTCCTCCAGTTTCCTGTGTGCCCTGTGCCATGGGTATCTTCTCCATTTTGACTTGGTTTCCAAGTTTTCCTTTTCCCTCTCATAGATTGACCCTGAGTCAGTCCAAGCTGTAGGAGGTGATAATCAAGGTCATCCGGCAAAGCTGCAGAAAACCACCTTAGTCTGTCCCCGAGGACTTGCCGCAGCACAGGCTGAGTGGCTTGAGCATCGGGAGTTCTTTTCTCATAGATCTAGAAGCTGGAAGTGCAGGATCAAAGTGTCTGCCAGCTTGGTCCCTGGTGAAGATTTAGTTGGTCTGTAGACAGCCACCTTCTCTGTGTCCTCACTGGGTAGAGCCAGATTAAGCTCTTTAATGGCTCTTCTAAGAATACTAATCCCACTATGAGGGTCCCCAGCCTCTAACTCCATCTAAACTATATCACCTCCCCAAAGCCCTGCTACATTAGCACCAGGGCCTTGGCATGTGAAGCTGGGGGTGATTCCGACACTTAGTCCGTAACAAGCAGCTCTCAGGACTGAGGATTAAGGAGAGTGTGTCACCAAGAGACTGTGGCTGGCAGGAGATGACATCTGACTGGCACAGTCATGGCACGGCAGGATAATGGGATTGGGTCAGGGTGTCCTGGGAAGAGAACAGTTGGTACTATACACCTGCTCAGCCTCTAACTGTGGATTTGGAAGACTTTCTTGCTCTCTCCCAGCGTGCCTGTCCCTCTCTGTCCAGCTGGGGTGCCGAGGAGACGACTCAGCAGTTGAGAGCACCCACTGCCCTAGCAGAGGGCCCAGCCCCCATGCAGTGCCACACAATCACCTGTAACTCCAACACCAGGCATCCAGAGCCCTCTCTGCCTTCCTGGAGCAGCCATATGCAGGTGCACACGGACACACGGACACACGTGTACTCATAAAATAATAATGTAGTAAGAAGGTCGCTTGTTGGTTCCCGACTGCCCAGCTAGCTTAGACCCGAAATAATCACACAGAAACTGTATTATTTAATAAAACACTGCTTGGCCCATTAGCCATAGCTTCTTATTGACTAACTCTTACATCTTAGTTTAATCCATCTCCATTAATCTGTGTATCGCCACGTGGCTGTGGCTTACTGGCTAACATTTCAGCATGTCTGACTCTGGCGGCTCCATGGCTTCTCTTCGACTCCATCCTTCTTCCTCCCAGCATTCAGCCCAGCCTTCCCTGCCTACCTAAGTTCTGCCTTGTTACAGGTCCAAAGCAGTTGCTTTATTTCTTTAACCAATAAAAGCAACACAAAGACAGAAGGACCTCCCACACCATAATAATTTTTAATTTTTTTTTAATTAAAGTAAAATTAAAAGAAGAAGAAGACTCAGTAGATGTGTCCCCTTGGTCCTTTACAAATGAACAAAAGTAACCCAAATAAAGAAATTGTGAGAACAGAGTTCCATGACAGAACTGGGAGAAAGAACTATTTTTAATTCTTTTGCCAGAGTATATAGGTGATATTTCTTAAGTGCCAAGTTGCAGTTAGGCCTTGGAAATGGGAAACAGAAATATTTGAGGGTAAAAGTAGAGCAATAATGAAGCCACATACTGGTTTTCTTGTGAGGCCAGAATGGACTTACCTAGTCATCATATGATAAACAGAACCAGAGGCCACCAGCAGGCTTCCCCTCCATCATGTCTTCACTGATGACCCGTAAATGTAGCTTCAGAGGTGCTGGGGTGACTGGTTTTCTGTTATAGCTTGGCGGAGAAACCCTCCATTCAGCCCAGAGTTGTTACATCACATCATAACATCTAAGAGGCCAGATCTGACAATGGCTGAAGGTGGGAGGCTGGTGATCCCTCTCTCCTATTTTTTAAATTAATTTTCAATTAGGTTTTAAAAGGACAAAGTATAAAATCAACTAACTTGCAATTAATTTCAACAGTAATTATGCAAAAATCCTAGGCATGTGAAAGATGGGGAACATGGAATAATTAGTTGTGGTTTTTTCACTACCATAATTACAATGATGAATATGCATGAGACCGTTAGGAAAGGAACTCACAGCAAGCAATTGTGTGTAATTAAACTTTAAGCTGGCAGTGTTGTGTTGTAGTCTCTTCAAACTGTTAGCAAAGTCTACCCCAACAAATATTCCCCAAAATGTAAAGTTACGTGTGCCGTTCTTCTTTTCTTAATTGTGTGGCTTTCTCGTTTCTTTGAGCCATTGGTGTGTCACACATGGCTGTCCAGGGTGTGGGCTGAACAATAATATCATGAAACGGATTTTTGTGACATGATCAGCTAAGGATTTCTGGGGATACCATTGGTTTCAGTTCATGCAGATATTAAAGACCTCTCCTTTAGTGGATATTTGTGTAGGGCGTTCTTTTCTGTGATATGGAAGATGGAGAAGCTCCATCTTCCTGTGGTGGAGTGGCTTCTGCAGGCTGGTTTGTGTGGTCACCACTGAGGTTGTCTTGTGCCATCCCCCATGCAAATCCTGCTCAGTTATTTCCCCATTGAGTGGCAGGGCGAGATTTGGACCCAGGTTGTTTTAGCCCTAAGACTACTCATTCATTACCCTATTTATCCAAGTTGAGAGAGAGAAGGAACCCATTTCAGCCCCCACTGTCGATGACAGGTCACACGGTATTTTGCACCATCCTTCTTTCCAAAAGTTGTACTTTTACTGCAGACAGACCCCGAGAAGGAGTCGTGAAGAATCGCAGCAGAGGTGGCGGAGAGGATGGCGCTGGCTGTCGTAACTATTGAGCCACTGCTATCTATTGAACCCCACACTGCTTGCCAGCTGCTGTGCTGTTCTTAACAATACTTCCCGAGGCAGGTACCACTAATCAGCATTTTACAGGAAGCCGAGGCTCGGGAGTTCAAGTAACCTTCCAGGGTGGCAAAGCTAGTGAATGAATGGGAAAGCCTCCAGTACCTGTGGTGAAGGCTGGGCACCGTCTGGAGGCCTGCTTCAGGGATACAGACTGTGCACCCAGGCAGGAGAATGTCCCAGCAGAGGTTGTCTTCAGTCTTGCTCCATGGCCTAAGAACCAAAATCTGAGTGTTAGAAGTCTCAAGAAATGCCCCCTGACTGCATGTGAGGTGATATTTGGATAGGTACAAAGAACTTTCTAGAACCCTCATAGGAAAGAATGAGAGCAGTGTAGATTGTGTCTTGGGTCTTGTTTGGAGGTTCCATTTCTGAGGGTCTTGCCCCAAAGAAACTGCTCTACTTTGACCTCCTTTCTTTGAAGTCAGTGGCCACATTCTAGAACGGTGTGTGAGTTCTGAAAGCAATTTCAGTTCACCGAAGGGCCCAGCCTGGGTTCAGTGGGTACCGGCTGCACAGCCTTTCTCCAGTTCTCATTAAGCTTGATGATTTCAGTCTTAAAAAAATGAAAATAAAATCTCATCATAGGCACACTACCAAACTGCCATTAGCAGAACGGGGAAGAGCCTTTCACCAAGTGAAGCAATTTCCTTGTTCTGTAATTAAAGCAATTTGGGAGCTGGGTGTATTGATGAGCAAACTTACTGAAGTGAGACAGAAGTGGTTTACAGTGAGCAAGCACGTCAGAGGGAAATCAGATGGCTTATACAGAACGCCCTGTGAGTCTCCCCATCACGAACCTGCTGTCACAGTGGGTCAGGTCTGAACCGACCCTGTAAAGCTGTGCAGGGGCAGCGAAATGGGGACTGGAGTGCAGAGAAGCAAGCGCTCTTCCCCCTGCAGATACAAGCCAGCCGGCAGCCATGCATCCCCTGCCGTCTCTCTCTTGGACCCGGGTGTCTCCCGACCTTGCCGTGTTGGCGTTCTTTGTTGTGTCCGTCCATCTGTCGTTCCCACCCCCAGTTCTGATCTTTTCGACAGGTTCAGTTATTTGGGGCATTCTCCTCCTTGCCTAGCCTATCAGCACTCTGCAGAAGTCCCCCAGGGGATAAAGGCTCCAGGTTGACCCCTGTTCTTGTGACCCCAGCCCTCATACATAGCAGTGCCTTCCCTCTGAGCTCCCCAGCTCTGTCCCCTCTTCACTCATAAGTGACCAGAGTTTTCTAAATCTAAAATATGTTTCCTAAGCTCTACCAGTGCTCAAGGTCAGCATTCTGTTTGCTTGGGATTTGCCTTATTCTTGATTCTTACAAAACTCATCAATTCAGGGTAAATTAAGGCAACAAAGCCCTGATCTTTTCTTTAGCCTCTCTGAGCATCCTTGCCTTTGGCAGTGTATCGCCATAGTCCACGGCACCAGCCCGAACCCCGGCATTCTGCTCCATCGACTCCTCCTTCCCCTCTCTGTTTGATGAAAAGTAATCACTGAAGAGTGGGAAGTCACAGGCTGCATAAGATTAACCCTGGAATTGTTCCAGCCCGTAATGTTCAACGTGTTGAGGGGCTATTCACACTACTTGGTGTTGGGGGTGCGGTGCTTGTATGTACAGGTGTGTGGCTGGGTGCACGTGCACCCATGAGTGTAGGGGAGAGGGCAGAGGGCAGTCTCAGGTGTGGGCCTCAAGAGCTGTCCACTTTGACTTTTTGTTTTTTTTAATAAATTTTCCTTTTTATATTTTTTAAATTTTATTTTGTGTATATATGCGGACACACAGGTGTAAGAGTAGAGGTCAGAGTACATTTTGGGGTACGTGGGTCTCTCCCTCCATCATGTGGGTCCCAGGGATCTAACCCAGCCCGCAGACTCTTATTACTGAACCATCTTGCCCACCTTCACCTTGTTTTTCTGAGAATCCGGCACCTGTAACTTCCCAGTTAGGCTAAGCTGGCTAGCCACAGAGCCACTGGGATCTACTTGTCTCTGTTTCCCCAGCTGAGACTGTGTGTACCACTGTGCCCAGCTTTTTACTGGGGGCCAGGACTCAAATTCATGGTCCCCAGGCTTGAATAGCAGCCCTTTGTCAACAGAGCCTGTAGCACCTTAGACGGTATCTTTGCTGCACAAGCAGAAGCAGCGATGGTGGGAATGACACAAACCACCAAATCTTTGCATTAAGAGTCAAAATGGGAAGCTTGTCAGTGGTGGCGCCCACCTTTAATCCCAGCACAGGCAGGCGGAACTCTGTGAGTTCGAGGCTAGTCTGGTCTACATAGTGAGCTCCAGGACAGCCAAGACTACACAGTGAGACTCTCTGCTGAGGGTGCGGGAGGAGGGCACAGGACCTCAGAATGGAAAGTTATTCTAAACCAAAGGAAGTGGGAAGGATTACACTGTCTCCTGTACTCGACCACAATCATTACAGATCAACAAGGGTGACAGCTTGTTTAGCTTCCTTCAGACATGATGCTTCAGAACAGTTGGGGTTTAGGTATGTCCTGTTGAGGTCACAAGGGACGTCTAATCATGACTGACGATGTGTTTTCCTCCTCTGAAGCCCATGAAAAATGAATTAGCAGAGTCTACTGCAATCTCCTGCATGTGTGTGTGTTCAATTAGTGCAATTAGGTGGACATAGATACTATTGCAGGAGAGGCCTTGCTGGGATGAACAGTGGCTTGCAAACTCCAGACATGCAAGTGCATAACGATTGGTATGATCTTGTTTCTTGCCCTGGCCTTCAGCGCAGAGCTTGTGTTGGTATGAATGGCAGTGTCTTCCTGTTTTGCTGGGTAAGCCTATCACCAGAAGGGATAGTTGGCATATGAAAACAACAGAATTAAGCTAAAGACCCTTGACTCTTGATGAGGAGAAATTCCTCATTTGCTCTGACTCAGAAATTCTTAAATGGGAAAGAAAGCTCATCGGGAGTCCAGAAAATTAAATCCTTATTAGAGAGAGGAACATTCATTCACAAAATCTTGAGTGGTGCTAATAGTGCTTATAATAGCTGGTGCTGTGTGTGGTAAGAGTCAGGGCTGCTAGTTGATCATGAACCCATAATTTAAGGCTTATTATTATGAATTGACTTTGCAGATATTATAGTGCTCCTAATATATAGATGTAAAGCTGAGCTTAGTGCTTAGAAGTGAGAGAGACTGGTTACAACCATGACTGAGATGAGAATCCAGCCCTTGAGAAGTTCAAAGTCTTCTTGACAGGAAGCTAGCTGCATTGCATCAGTAACTCCACAAGGAGAGCAGGCTGTGCCTTGACATGTATGGGGGCCTGGAAGTGGAGGCTAGCACACAGATGCTTATTTCTAAATAGAGCACTTGGGGAAATGTCAGGGAGAAGTACCAGAGAAAATGTGGCTCACAGGCTGAGTCCTGGGGGTTGACCAGTATGTGGACAAATAGGCTGAGCTAGGAAGGATATACCAGGCTGAGAACAGCAACCCTCTCTCAGGGGACTTAGATAAAGACATGCCCAGACAGTCCTATAATGGTAAAACCAGCCTCATTCCCTGCTCTTCGCAACATGCTTTTATTTTACTTCTGGCTTAGGGTCTGAAAGCCTGGAGTTCCGCCACTGGCAGGGACTCGTCTCATTTACAGGCCCGTCTGGGGAGAGAATCTACCACCAATCCCTCGCACAGCCTCTGACAGAATTAAGCTCATTGTGAGGTGCTGGAATGAAGGTGTCAGCGCCTCCCTGACTCGTTGTTGATGGGAAGTCCTGTTTCAATGAACAGTGACATATCTTTACAAAAGACACCTCACTGTGGAGCTATTATACTGACTCTAGGCCTGGGGCCGGGAAATGCAAACTGAATATGAAGCGTCTTCTAGAAGCAAGATAGTCACAAAATTAAGAAAAACACTAAAACATGGATTTGGGGGATAGGGTAGTAAAAGGTTACGTGAGTTGATCTGAATGCATTCCCTGTGGACAAAGTTGGAACAACTGTGCAATAGAAGAAATAATGTCCTGTTCTGTTTCATGCTGGAGGCTGGAGGTCTAAGAACAAGGGGCCATAGGCTGTATGTTCAGTGACAACAGATCCTTGCTTTCCGGATGGCAGTGCGTCCCTTTGTCCTCTAGAACTGAGGAATGGTGTGTCTTTACTTGGCACTAGGGCATGCCCATCAAACGGTAAGCGACTTTTCAAGAGCCTTACTCACACTCACAGTAGAGCCCTTGTGACCTATTTGCCTCTTAAAGCTCCTGCCTTTTAATACTGTCACACTGATGGCCAGTCACACCTGAATTTGGTGGGGACAAAGGCAGAGCATGGCGCTGGGGATGTGGCTCAGCTGGGTTTTTGCCTCACAGAGAATACTGGACTGTTGCTCATAGACAAGAATAAACATATACGAGTCCATCTGATGCTGACATAGCTAACATAGATTTTTTTTTCTCCCCAAATAACAAGTGGGGAAGTAAGGGAAATAAAGAAATAAGAGAAGGGGCGGATACCTTGAAATTTTCCAGTGAATGAAAACCAGAAGCAGATGAATGAAGGAAATTGAAAACAGTATCACCATGGGAACAACACAGTAATGACTGCAGATAAGATCCTTGATGAATGCCGAAATTGGGGGGGGGAGCTGAATCAAAGCCGGGATATTTGCATATTAAAGGCTTTCCCACAAGCTAAGCAGCCACTACTCGGGAAATGAGTTCCAGGTCAGCCTGTGCCACAGAGACAAGACACTGTCTCTAAAATCAGTGTTGCTGTGCTTTACTAAGGTAGAGTGTTTTAAAATTACAGGTGTTTCCTAATATCTGGACTATTTATGGTAGGCTACACTAGAAAAGAAACCGAGCAAAGCAGATACAGGAGCTAATGGTTGCCGTAGAGGAAGGAAGAGGCTGGACGGCATGTGCGAGGGGCAGCTTCCCTGTCCCTTCATGGCCTTTCTTGCCTTTTCAGCTTTGAAATGTGCACACATAGCCTTTTCAGAAAAAATAAAATAAAATTACTAGCCAGGGTAGTTCTGAGGTCCCCGGTGTCCCTTGTCTGTCCTGTCCTGGCTCAGCCTCTGTAGCAGTGACTTCCGAATGTGCTTGGTAAATGTTTAATGACTGAAGAAATAGGCTGTGTTGGCCCTCCACACAGTCCACCCTCCTGTCTATCACCTTTTTCCTTGTGGACCCGTGTCCCTCCTGCGAAGGCCAGCTTGGGCAGTCAGTCAGCAACAGAAAGGCTTTGATTTTTCACTTGCTTGTTTTATGCGGTGTGTTAGTGTTTCAGGCATGTTCCTTGAACTCCTGCCTGTCTTGGTTGTCTGGAGGGCTTTCAGCAGGGCTGCACGGATTCTAACTCGGCCCCAGGGAAACTTCATCCTTATTTCCTCCTTAAAGAATCAAGCAGATAAGACTGAGTCCTTCATAGCCCCAGACCCTGTAGTTATTCATCCTTTACGGAACAGTCAGGTTCTGTGACCTGCTGCCCAGGAAGCCCCTAGTGTTGAAATAAAGCCTGGAGCGCCTTGTCTTAGAGAACATCAAAATATCCCACTGCTCCACCAAGCCTTCATCTCAGAAGCATAAATATAAGACAACCAAGGAGAAGACAGGCTTGCTCAGGCGGGCAGTACTGCTCAGCCACCTGGGGAGATCGTGGCAGCAGAGAGCAGACAGATGTATTAATCATTCAAGGCCTCATAGCTGATATTGAGACCAAGTCTGCTATTTCCTGCAAATGTAGGACCATTTTAGTAGCTTGCTTCTGAGACAACAAAAGAAGCAAGAGCCAGCCAGGCGTCACAGTGTGTATCTGTAATCCCAGTGCCCTGGGGCAAAGGCAAAGGGATTAGAAATTTAAGGCCAGCCTTGGCTACGTAGCTGGACTCTGTCTCAAAACAGGGTGGGGTGAGCAAAAGCCTGTGGAAGAGATGCCTTTGATCTCTCCTTGATCTCTTGATTGATTTCTTGATGTCTCTGTTTCTTTATACCAGTAGTTATTCATGATTGCTATGTTCTTCATGCTAGACTGACTTTTCAGAATTAGCTCTTAAGTGGGACAATCATATTCTGGTTTTTGTGAGTCTCAAAGTCGCCATTATGACTATGCTACTTTGCCAATGGAGCGCCAAAGCAGCCAGAGGCAATATTCACAAATGAATGGGTATGGTGGTGTATCAATAAAACTTCATAAACAAGCAGCCGGGAGTTGGTGGTGCACACCTTTAATCCCAGTGATTGGAGGACAAAAGCAGGCAGATCTCAGTGAGTTCAAGGCCAGGACAGGAACAAACAAACAAACAAAAAAAAAGAAGAAGCCTTAGGCCAGACTTTGACCAGTCCTAGCTAGAGCCTGGGTGCTGGAAGCCATATGCCCCAAATTTCAGGTTGTAGAGCACTAAAAGGTGAACTCTTAGCGCACTCTCTTGACGACTGTTAGGAAGTTGGGTTTGTCGTACAGCCATTGGCTCTCCGGCCATAGAACACGGGATGTGCCATGAGCTTATTTTCTTCTGGAAAAGAACTTTCTAGGTAGGATGTGAAAAATGTGGAGACAGTATAGAGAAGGACAAGACAGGAGGAGGAGGGGGACAAGCTAAGGAGTTTATGTGGTGCCAGGCCGCCAACAGTGGTCACTTGGAAGCAGAATAAGGAGGATGTGGCCCTGAGTTGAACATAAATGCAAGCTCTCCCCCAGGTCACCACCAAAGCCTCCGTCTGCAGAGGCCGGCTGGAGGTGCCCTTGGAGGACCATTGTTGGGACGGGAGGAGATTTGTTCTCTCGGCACCCACTCATGAGAGTTTATTTGCATTGACATAGCCTGACATAGATTTTTCTCTCCCCAGTTTATAGGGTTAGCCTTTCCCTTGCAGTATTATCTGTGGGAGATTATGCCATATTCTCCAACTGATTAAAGTCCCCTGCTCATGAATCCTGCTGGGGTGCACATATTCTGCCCTGGACGCTGTCACAGGGGGCTCAATAAACCATTGCATTGTAACTCAGCAAGCCTTATTACTGGCCCAGAAACCAACTGACCATTGCTTTTAAAGAATGTCTGCTAAGCATTTAATTTTACAGCTTCCACCAAACACTCCAGGTAAATAGATACAGTAAGCAATAGAAATAGTAATTCTGCGCAGCCCTTACTCAGCAAGTTCTGGGAGGCACAGATATTCATTTTAAGTTGCTTGCAGGAACAGCTGAGATTGTCTTGAGAGGAGGAATCCCAGGATTGCTGGAGCCCCACCTTGCTCCAAAGAGGGACTCCTCCCTCCGAGTTCTCCCCTTTGACTCTGGTGGATCAGTTCACTGCATGTCTGCACATCTCCTGGGCTGCCTCTCACTGGCGTTTGCTCTGACTTTGTTTAAGGCCATTTTGTGGTCTTCAGTGGCAGCAGTGGAAAGGGACTTCTGCTCCCGGTGCCCACAGCACTCTTCCCTTGATGTTTTTTTTAAGTGATTACATAATTGAACAGAGTTCTGAAAAGGCCACCCAGGCCCTGGCTCCCAATTATCCTCATCATGAAGTCTTGGAAGCAATCTGAATTCCCATTTAAAAAAAAAAAAAAAAAGAAGAAAAGAAAAGTCCTCTTCTACCTTAAATAGCCAATTAAATGCCTTACCCTCCAGCCAGTTCTGTAACTGCCCTGGGCCCAGTTCTTGACTGAAAGGCCATTAGCCTGCTCACTCCCTTGGTTGTCTCTAGGCCATTCCTCTGCACAGCTGACTAGACCCAGGGCCTCAGTCTTCCCAGGCTTCCTCAGGCTTTTGCTGTCCTCGGGAATGGCCTTGGCGTGAGCAGGTTAGAAATTGATGAGAAAGGGGGACTTTGGGGTGGCGCCTCAGTTGGCAAAGTGCTTGCTGTGCAAGCGTGAGGACCTGAATTTGGTCCTCAGAACCCACATTTAAAAGCTGGAGGCTATAGTGCGCGCGCTCACCAGCCGGCCATACGCTTACGCTTGCAGTCTCAGCCGGGGGGGGGGGGGGGGGAAGGCAGGGATGGGGCTGCTCACCAGCCGGCCTAGCTGACTAAGGCCCAGGCCAATGAAAAATCATCTCAGAAATGCAAGATGGGCAGAGTTGAGCAACAGCCCGCCCCGGTTGTCCTCTAGATGCACACATGTGCATCTGCACACACATGCTCACACGCACACTCAAGTGCAACCCACATTTACATATGCATACACACACCATAAAAAATAAATTTAAAAAGAATTTAAGAGAAGGATATCCATTGGCAGTTTATGTGGAGTTCCTGGTTTTCGGGGAAGACCTGCCCCCGTTTTTTCCAGTGGTAGGCACACATCGGTGGAGGGTAATACTGGAAACTTACCCACGAGAATGACTGAAATCCCATGGAGATAGCTGCCTGTCTGCCTTCAGTCCTGGGACTCCTCTGTCCCTCTTACCCTTCCTCCTCTGCCTGCCCCTCCGTCTCATTGTGAGGATGGTCTTAGAGCTCATTCTCCCAACTCTCAGGACCCCTTCAGCAGCCTCTGGAGCCATCTTGGTAGCCCCCCCCACGCCAACGTCCCTCTTACTGGGGGCCTAGATAGCTCTGGTTGTGGTCTAGCATTCTGCTGCCCCAGTATTCCCATCACCCCTCTCCCCTTTTGGTTAATTTTAGCAATTTGAGTTGCCATGGTAATGGCTCAGTGTAGTTTTCATGGCTCCCTTTTGATTCAGTCATTTGCTGGTCTGCCCTTTAGATTAAGCTTTTTCAAGCCACATCTAAATTGGGACAGGACATGTGCTTCAAATAGGATCCAGAGGCCATGAGCCCTTAGGATGTTTGTTTTAAACAGGAAAGTCAGGGTGAGTGAGGGTGCCCTTGGTTCCTCGAGGCTAGTGGCCTTGAGAGGACTTGTGGTAAGGGTGCTAGAGATGTGCCACCCAAGCTCTGGATGCGGGCTCTTATGAATTCACTCGGCTCAATTAAAAGTAATAATAATAGTCTTAACGTTCCAACTCTGGTGGCTGCAGGCTTTGAAACTCAGTTTTACAGGCAAGTTTGGCTCTAAATCATCCATATAGTTCCTGGCAAACAGGAACAGAATGGTAACCCTGTCCACAGAACTCACAGACCTGGACTAACCTCTGGGCACCCTGCCTCTGTTCAACTAAATACACCTACCTGTCCATACATCCAGTGTCCTGAGCCTCACAGTCACGGTGATTAAGGCAGGGAAGCTGAATGTTGAACTAGCCCAGGCTGTGCTGGGAACTCTCTAGGCCGTTTGGAGACATGGGCTGGGTTTTCGGGGGGAGGCAGGAGGACAGACAGGGACAGTAACAGAGAGAATGAATGAACAGACCTTGTGTGAAAACATCTGTCCTGCTGCAGCCAACCCCGGAAAGTAGCTTGCTCTGGACAGATGTGCAAGCAGATTGCGGTCTCTGAACAATCCAGGAAACCAAAGAGAATCCCAGGAAGAGTGGACCCAAATCGGCAAGGGCATATTAGTGACTGACAGCGCACCTCGCTTGTGCCTCTGCTTCCAATTAAGGAGCAAGTAGAAGGCAGACTTGGTCCCTTAACTGACTGTGAAGGACTACTCATACTAGTAAGAAGGAGCCTCAGCCTCTCTGAACCACCGTTCACACACACACACATACGCACACACTCACACACACATGTGCACACGCGCACGCACACACACGCACACACTGTTAGCATGCTCTACCCTCAGCTTGCCTAAGTCTCTGCCGGAGCACCTGACAGTGCTTGGACTCCCTTGCTGCCCATCTGGGCACTCTTCATGCGTTTCGCTCAGGATGAAATAAATGCTCTGAAGGAAGGTGCATCCTGAGTGAAAATAGCAGGAAGATGACATGGAAAGGATCCACTTGATTCCAACAGAGGAGACAGTGGAGAGTTTCACAAACACAGTGACACCAGTGTCACCACAGTGACAGTGGCCCCTCTTCTCACAGGCCGTGTGTGTTCCTCCCTGTGTGGCACTGGCTTCCCCAGCCTGCGCAGCCAGCCTCCCCCTGCCTCAGTCCAGTGGAAGCACCAGCACAGCGTTGGAGGGTAGAAATACCAAAAGGTCAGAATGTGGTACTCAGTGATACTTTGCCCACCCAACCTAGGAGATTCTACAAACCATATCTTCAGCCCTTCAAGCCTAGACAGCTTCTTGCTCGCTCTCTCTCCCTTCCCCCATTCTCTCCTTCTCTCTCTCTCTCTCTCTCTCTCTCTCTCTCTCTCTCTCTCTCCCCTTTTCTAATCAGGAAGGCTGTGGGATCCAGCACTTGCAGGCACAAGACAAGTCGTGCATGGCTGAAGGACCTGGAGTGCCATGTTCTTGACTGGCACAGCCAGCTTGTGGGAAGCCCTGGATTAGGGTAAGAAGCTGGTGTCTGTCCCTGAGAGGTGGGAAGTTTGGAAATGCTGGGGAGGCTGCAGGGCCTCGTGCCAGTGTCTTAGTCCCATGGGGAGGAAACTGCACCGCCTTCTCACTTTGGCCATATGTAGATGGTCCCAGGAAGCTGTGTCATTGCCCCTACCAAACATGTAAGAGGAATATTCTAGAAGAATGGAACTGTGTTCTGATGTACAGATACCAAATTCTCTATAATCCTGAGTTGATTCAACCATTGGATAGGTTTTCACTGTTTGATTTTTTTTTTTTCCCTGATACAGAGGATTGAGCCTAGATCCTCACACATGCTTGTTGAGTATTCTACCTCTGAACTTCCCCGGCCCTGGTTTCCCATGCTCTGAAACAACACTCTTGACAGACTTGTTCAGTGAAACCTATTTGTATCCTGTTTGTTTTTCTTGTGTGTGGTCACGTGGACCTGGGCTCCAGTTTCAGCTCCATCACTTCTGGGCCATAAATACTTGGGACATGCTTCTTACCTGTGACTCTGAATAAAGACTCACTAAGGAGGATGTGAAAGGTGAGCAAAGACATCCTACTGTCACCGATAGAGAACTTCTGCCTCCCTCCCCCAGAAGCTGATTGAGGCTTGAGGCATTGTACAGGGATGAGCAAACAGAATACACTCTGCCCTCGTGTTACATGCCAGTAGAAAAGAGGGACAGTTGATACAATGAGTAGTGACAATGGGACCTAGGAATTCACCCATCTGTCCCCCGGAGAGCAACTATGAGGTTGAAAGTGGGTGCTTCACGGACTCTTCGTGTCCTGAAAACACCGCAGGAAAGCCGGTGGGTTTGTAGCAACAGGATACAGATAGAGGCAACATTGAAATCCAGAATGACCACCAGGACAAGATGATGCTGGGCCTGGACTCCTGCTTTGAACTGAGCACCTGGGAAGCCTCTGAGGGTTTTGAGCAGAGGACTGACCTAAGCAAGTGAATTTGTATCTTCTAAGGACTATCCTGTAACGATTTGGAAAGGGGACTAGAGAGTGGGAGTTGGGGGCAAGGTACAGGTGACGTCGGCTGGGTTTGGCGGGAAAGGCTCTAGCACTGAGACTGCAGAACTCATGATGTGGGATCCTGATTGGCCTTGGGTTCCCTGTCAAACATCCTTTGTCCTGTTGGCGCTGGGACCAGAACAAAATAAACAGCCTTGCCCTCCAGGACGCAAGGGCCGTGGGTCATCTTGTTCATAATCAGGAATCTCAAGAAGCAGTGAATTTGCTCATGGCTAATAAAACTCCCCCGGGGAGCCCTGGGTGGAATGCTTCCGTCACCAGCCCATTCCCTGAATTATTCAGATAGTTTTCTGCACTCAGAGCTGCCAGCGTGCGCACTCAGCGTTTCCCTGGGTAATAAGGTTTTGTGGGCAGAAGTGGCTCTGATGAACTGATTACTGAGGGAGCTGCAAGCAGCTCGCCTATGTGGTGAACAAGAGCAACCTTGGGCTCCCTGAGAATTTAAAGAGGATCAGCGCCTGCTGTTCAGTCTTGTGAAGTGTGGGAGGCTCTGGGTGTTGCTCAGCCCTTTCCATGGTGTCACTCATTTCTCTGAGGATCGAGTGCAGTTGTAGGTTCCTATCGGTAACAATGACACTGAACTTGCAACTGCTGGGGTCAGGAAGCTGGGACTTGCTGCTGCAGGAACGGAACAGGGCTGAGACAGTCACATATAAGCTTTTGTCCTTCCAGTTGGCAGTGAGAGCCACCGAACTTTCTCCAGCATGTGTCCAAAGGTCAGGGATGCCCCCTCGGGTTTGTTAAAAGACAGCCTCCAGAGTGATGGAAAAGCAGTCTTTTGGAAAATGATGTACTTTCTATCCTGTGTCCACAAGCAGCAAGGCTCATGAAATTTCCTCAGACCTGTGGGATCATCACAAGGAACACTCGCCTATTAAAGGCTCTGAAAAGTTCTGTGATAATAGCTGTTAGTAATGGCAAGAGTGGCAATTAATCTGCCAGGCACCTCTCCCCTATGTTTATACTCAGAAGGCAGAGTTGAGGAGCTATGACTAACACTGGATACTATATAAAGCATACAGTATTTACTATCTTGCCCTTGACAGAAAAGGTTCGCCACCCCGTCTACACCAGTGTAAAATCCATTTTCATCTGGAGGAGCTTTGATAGGCTGCTGGGAAGAAGGAAGCATTCTGTCTGTGGCCAGCATTAATGGTTAGCCTTAGTAATTAACGTGGCTCTTTTTGATGAGAATCAAGTGCAAGTTGGAAGCTCTGAGCACTAAGACAAATACCTGCCCCCGTCAAACAGAATCAGGTGGAGCGAAGCCTGTCTGAAGTTGGTTTGCTACACAGGTGCCTAGGTAATTTGATAGGAAAGGACAAGCTTCCAGCAAGCCGTGGCCGGGAAGCTGGCTGTCAGCATGGGTTGATGCAAAGCACCTTGACCTTTATCTTGTTCCATAAACAGGAATTAACTAGCAGTACAGCATCAATGTAAGTAGCGGCACTAAAGCTACAGCATTCCTTCTAGGTAAAAACCCAGCTGCGGGTTCCTTGGATAGTGTATAGAAAACACAAACCATTAAGAAGGATTGCGGCAGTGGCCTCATTAAATCCACAAAGAAAAAGAAAGGCACCATAAAGGGAGTGAGAAAGGAACCACAGCTTAGAAGAGCATTTGTAAGCCACAGTGGGGTAAACCTGCATCGCAGATCATCTGAAATACTCAAACAGTCCAGTTTTACGACATTTTATTTTTGGTACATGTGTATGTGTGTTTGAATGTACGTGTCACCACCTGCATGTGGAGGTCAGAGGAAGTTTATGGGAGCCGGGTCCCTCATAATTGTGGCGTGTGGGGTCCGGGGATTGACCTGGTTTGGTGGAGGCCCGGTGGCAAGCTCCTTTACCCACTGAACCATCTCAAGAAAGAAGAGTAGGAAGGCAATGGAGGCTCCAGATCCTGATTGTGGGGCTAGTTATGTTAGGTTTGCCAAACTCATCCACCTGTACATCTTAAAGAGGAAATTGTATTGTGCATAAATTACAACTCAATAAACTTGATTTATTAAAGTATTCAGTTCGAAGAAATAAAAGGCAGGCACATCTGAGTTGATTTTTCAAAGGAATGATGAGGTGTCAGTTTGAGGCATACCAAATATTCCGGAAACAGGAATTCAGGACTCGGGAGTTCAGACTTCGGTCTTAGGAGCCATCTTTAGACAATATGTCCTTGATATGAGGAGTCCCAGGAAGGTGGGCAGTGAGGTGTGAGCCCTGAAGCTCCTGTGGGGAAATAAGGAAGGGAAGTACATGCACTGTTAGTCAGGAAAGCTGAAGGCAGGCGCAGTGTATGGTTCTGAATACACCACACTGTGCACATAACTCAGTGTAGACAAGAGCGAGCCGTGTAGACAAGAGCAAGCTGTGTGGACAAGAGCAAGCTGTGTAGACAAGAGCGAGCCCTGTAGACAAGAGCGAGCCGTGTGCAGTCATTCTCCCTCTCATCTCTGTCGCCAGCCTCCCCCTCCCACAGAAACCCCCATAGCGCCATCTTCGCGGCTTACAGAGCTGTGCGGGACGTTCTTTGATTTAGCCCATTTTACACTATTCCATTGTAATGAAAGGGCTGAAGCTTGGTAGCTTTATAAAGGGGGAAAAAGTTTGTTTTATTCAAAGTTTCTAGAATCAAGAGTCCACATTTAATGAGCACTTACTAAGGGGGTGCAGGATGCCACACAGTGTGAGACAAAGTGAGAGAGAGGAAAGGGAGAATGTTAAGTTATCCCTGTGTCTCTGTGTCAGGAGGTGTGTGGGTGTGGGCGTGTGTGTGCGTGTGAATGCCAGAAGATAATCCCAGGTGTCATTTCTCGGGTGCTGTCTACCTCTTTGGTTTCCCTTTGATTTGAGGAGGGCCTCTCACTGGCCTGGGACTGGCCAAGGAGGCATGCCTAACTAGGAAGTGAGCTCCTCAGGTGCACTTGTCTCTGCTTCCACAGGGTTGGGATTACAAGCATGTGTCATGACTTCCAGCTTTTATTTAATATGGGTTCTGGGACTGAACGCAGACTCTCGTACTTAGAGGCAAGCAGCTTGCATGGCTGAGTAGAACTCCCCAGCCTTCCCCTCTACTTTAAATCCCCGTAAGTCCATCACGGATTTTCTGCCCTGATAGCTTTACCTAATCCCGATCACCTCCTTTAAAGGCCCCACTTCTAGAGACATAGTTGGAACTTTCTACCCTCTTACTGCTGCAAAATGGGGTGGAATCCCAGCTCATGAAAACTTGGGGTGACACACTTTAAAGCCGTATGTGATAATAGCAGCTCTCTGATGAACTTTGTTTTTTCTTTTACCAATCGATATGTGTTCTAAATTCTTCCTTCCACAGTGGTATATGTGTACATTTAAAATACGAGTAGTAGTATACAGAAACAGCATCATTTATTAAATCAAACTGTGATGATAGACATTCACATTTTGTCTGTTATATTTACTATTACAAACAATGTCTTCATGAATACTGGTACTAAAATGTAATTTCTGGGATGGGGCCATAGCACGATGGTAATTGCTTGCCTAGCATGCATAACATTCTGGGTTTGAACCTCAGCCATACAAAAGAAAAAATATTGCTCATTCTTACTGTGATACTGTGTCAAAAATAATTATATTTTTAATATACATTCATCTTTCAATGTCTGTGATGGATTGGCTCCTTGATACCAAAATCCACAGCTGTTTGAGGCTCTTGCATGAAATGCTATAATGTTTACATAGAACTTGCCTACATTCTCCTGTGTATTTTAAGTCACCTCTGGATTATTTATACCTGGTACAGTATGGGTACTCTGTAATGAGTTCTTACACTGTGTTGTTTAGAGAATAATGACCGCAAAATATCTGCACATATTCAGTAGGGATGAATATATCAAATCCACCATTTCTGAAATCTAGGGATACAGAACAGATGTGGAGCCCCACCTGTAAATACAGAGAGCTATTCTATGTTGTTAGTCTTCCCCATGACCCCATATTTGTACTCACTTGTTCCCTGACTAGCCACACCTGAATAAACCCCATGCATGGTTAGACATGTTTTCCTAAGACTCACCCAGCAGAATATAAGCCCTAACTCAGCCTTTGGCAAAGCCAACAGACAAAATGCCAGTATCCTGGAGGAAATTTGATTTTCATTTGTAGGAATGAACCTTAGAGATGGAAAGGAACACTGAATCCCAGCTCTCAGCTGCTGCGGTCCCTGCAGCAGTCTGGATGGCACCTCAGAGTCAAAGGTGTCTCTCCCAGGACACTGGCCTTCTGCTAGAAAGCGGCCATTGCAAGTGGTCAGATTGCCTTCTCAGGGGCAGAACACTCACAAATGGCGCAAGGCACAGCTTGCTCCGCACCAGCCACTGTGGGGTACTGAGTGCTTGGAGGGTCTAGAGCTCTCCAAGAGCAGCAGATGGCACAAAAGCAGATACAGGGTAGGAATTTAAGATGTTTGCCGGCAGAGCAGGAGGGCTTGAGGGACAGCCAGAATAAATGGAAACTTCATTATCCGTGGATCACACACTTGGAACGCAGGTCCCAGGCAGCTCTGATGTTAGTAATTTGGCCAGCAGGCTCATTAAGCTCTTAAGAAAAGTGGGCCTAGTTAATGAATTAATGCAAGATGACATTTTACACACAGAGCCAAAACGAGCCCAGGCAGCTCTGAGTTATGTGGCATCATAACTCCTTGAGTGGATGTGATCGCTGTTTCTCACTGCCAAAGTGGCGGGTCTGGAGGGAGGCGGCTTCCTGAGGAAACAGGGAGATCCGTAGGATACAAGAGCTCTCCCTGTCTGCTCAGTAAAGAGCTCCCTCACACAGACGTCAGAGTTTCAGAATCTCTGAACACAGTTACTTTCCATGGGCAAACCTACCCAGCTCCGCTCCTCCCTCTATCCCCACCCGAGGAGAGATGGCTGGTGAGGATATCAAGAATGCACATACTGAGAAGTGGCATTAACTAGTTAGAGCTGATGGGTCCTGGAGACAGGCAGCAATGATGGTTGCACAGCCATGCTACTGAACTGTGCACTTAAAATGCTGTTTGCAGTATGCACATTTCATTGTGGCCATTTTAAAGTAGTATTTCTTTTTAAAAGAACTAGCGTTTCTGAGTGCAAACCCTTGTCAGGTACTGGGCTCCACACTCGCGTGTGCGTTGCATCTTCTGATGACTGGGGAGACACATGCTATTACCTTTCTCAGCCCTCCTGTTATTTTATGAAAGTGAAATCATTTGCCTGGGTTCAGGCACCTGAAAGTGATGGCTCCAGTATCCACTTCGCAGCTCTGTGCAGGAAATAATCACAGAAGATATTTTAAATCCTGAATTCTGAAACACACACACACACACACACACACATACACACACACGTCCCCAGCCTGCTTTTAATTACCTGAGCTAAGAACTGAGTGGCAGTTATTTGTCTCCAGAAGAGTCCAAAACCTCTTTCCTCCCACAAATGTACAGATTGCACTTCCACATTTTTTATTGTTTTTATTGAGCTATACATTTTTCTCCGCTCCCCTCATATTTGCTTCTTTCTGTACAGTTCAGATGTGCAGGGTACATTAGAACAATGACTGCCCGAAACGGGGACTCTCCTAAGCTTTCAGCCAAGTTTGAGTATGGCTAGAGAGGAAAGTTAACAACAGGGAGAAGGGGCCCTAAGGGGTCTCATTGCCATGATTTTTTTTTAATTCAGGAAGGCAGAGATCATATGTTTTACAGCATGCAGACTTTAAAAGGAGGATACCTGACTTCCAGGCTCCTTCTGTGACCCTGGACAGGCTAACCCACCTCCCTGAGTTAAAGTAGAAATTATCACAGCACCTGCTGTTCACCATAGAGTGTGAATAGACGGGTTGTTGTTGTTGAGTTCTGTGCGTTCATTGAGTGTCTGCGACTGTAGTGATAAACAAAGCAAACACAGCTCGGGTTGAAGGAGAGAGTGGAAAACTTAGTTCTGTCTCTGCTGCTACTTCCCATTAACACATGCTGGCCTTTCTGGGACTCACAGAAACCTCCTTCTGAGTCACAGATGGAGAAAGCACAGGGCTGTGGTCCCAAATTCACCCTCTGGGACTGAAACTAGAATATTCCCCCAACAGGCACAGCAGTGGGTTGTCATAGTTCTTTGACACTAACAAGGGGTCTCCAGGTTTCTGTTAGGGGCTGTTCTGGTTTCCTGTGCCTGCCTGGACTTCCTGGGGTTGTCAGCTGTGTCCTCTGACTGGGGAGCAGGTCACCTAAAGCACTGAAGTGTAGTTCATTAGCATATGTGGGAGGAAGGTTTGTTAGTCGGCAGAGATGGGGTGTGACCCAGACCCTCACCCTGAGACCTGAGGAAATGCCTGCAGGTTGTCTAGTGAGCCTTCTTGGGTGCTCATAGAGCAGGGTCACGTGGGCTCCTCCCTCAACCTCAGTAGTCTTCATCAGGGACCCAGCCTCACCAGGACACACTGTGCCATCTTAAAAGCAGTGCCCTGGCTTAGCTGAGAGAGTGCTTGCCTAGCGCACATGAAGCCCTGGGTTCCATCCCCGTGCTGCAAAAGTGGGGAGTGGTGACCCAAGCCTGGGATCCCAATATCAGGGGGTAGATGCAGGAGAATCAGAAATCCAAAGCCATTCTTAGCCATAGTGAGTCTCAGGCCAGCCTGGAATATGTGAAACCCTAAACAAAATAAATAAAAGCAAAACTCAGACCTTCAGTACCAGATACTGTGTGTATCAAACACGTGTGAAAGTAGCACCAGCTGCTGTTCTAAACCTTTATTGCTGCTTGGGCCAAACTTCAGGAGCCCGGAGAACGCCCAGGCCATTTTGTCCCCTGCTTTCCAAAGGGCACACACAGAACGCAGGCCATTTTGTCCCCTGCTTTCCAAAGGGCACACAGAGAACGCAGGTGGGGGGACAGCTGGGACCTGCCTGGCCCCAGAGTCTGCCCCTGCATCTGTGAAGATCAACCCAGGGCCTGGCACAGACAGACACTGTGCAGACATTTGGAGCCCAGATGTCCACACCTACCCTCCTCGCGAGGGCTTGATCACCCATTTTCAATGAAGAATGGACTTCTGAACCCCAAGAACTCTCAGTCTTGACCCCTGGGTATTCTATTTCCCACATCTGAGTTTTCAGCTAACTTCATTGATGTCTTACTTATAGAACATAAAATTCACTCACACTAACTGTATAATTCAACGGTTTTTAGTTAACTTTCCAGCGTGTGCCATCACAGTCTAGTTTGAGCACATTGTCCGTGACCCGACAAGACCCCTCATGCCCACTGAGGATGATCCAGGCGCTGTCATGCTGGCCGTCTCTGTGAGCTGGCCTTTCAGCTATGTCATATAAACAGTCTGCAGTCTGGGGCGTTGGGGGTGTGGCTTGTTTCTCTGCGTGTATCTGAAACTCACACTCATGTGGTGTATCAGGATTTGCACTTGGCTGGGTAAGAGGTCATCCACAGTTGATGAACATTTGGGGGTCTCTGTTTCTGGGGGCTGGGAATAGCCCTCCTATGCTGATTGGCAAGGCAGTTCTGGGGATGGTTTTCAAAGACTTAGGAAAGCCCTCTCGTAATGTTCCCTCTTTCTCTTTCTCCTGGTGTTCCCAGAACCAGGTAGTGGGCAGGTGTTCGTGACATCAGAGAACCAGCTCGTGTACTACCCCAGTATCACATACGCCATCATTGGCAGCTCTGTCATCTTCGTCCTGGTGGTGGCTCTGTTGGCCCTGGTCCTGCATCATCAGCGAAAACGGAACAACCTCATGACTCTGCCTGTGCACCGGCTGCAGCATCCCGTTCTGCTCTCTCGGCTGGTGGTTCTGGACCACCCCCACCACTGTAACGTCACCTACAATGTCAATAATGGTGTCCAGTATGTGGCTAGCCAGGCCGAACAAAATGCCTCAGAAGTAGGCTCTCCACCCTCCTATTCGGAGGCCCTGCTGGACCAAAGGTGAGAGATTGACATGGGAGAGACACATGTGCACACACCGGGCTACCCAAGGCTAGCCGAGAATTTAAGTTTGGTACTATAGGGAGTAATGGTGATTGACATTTCCCTACTCCCAGAGTGTTCTATGTCCTCTATTCTTCTGGACACTTCTATGAGAGAGGTAACTGAGGCCCTGCAGTTTTAAGTCACTTATCTGAGGACCTAAGGGAGGTAATCCTGCTGCTCCTTGGTTAAGCCGTAATATCATACTTTCAGGCCATTGGCCATCTCTGAGCCTTGTCTGCTACTCTCGAAAAGTATCATGGGAGGTCTGGTTCATTTGTTGACTGAATGAGATAATAAATAGCTCCCTCACTTTGCTTGGCTTCATTTATGAGGTGAAGAGAGTGGTGCTTTACTGAGCAATGGAATGCTCAGCACAGATGACATTGTCCATGAACCCCCAATATAGAAGGCCCAGATTGGCCCTGTAGTTACAGCAGAGGGCCTAAATCATGTCTGTTCAGCCTCCTTCTCCCTTTCTTTCACGGCTTCAATAATATCCTGTATAGCCCAAGCTCTGTGTGTGTGTGCATGTGTGCTGGGGGTGGGGAGGCGCTGGACATTGGAATCAATGGCTCACACATGTTAAGCACATACTTTACCACTGGGTTCATTCACCCCACACACACCAGATAACCCTCTTGGAAGTTCTGCCCTGCAGCCAGCTGGCGGCATCTGCTTAGATTATAACATTCCATGTCCTGCCTTCAGGTCCTCTGCTCGGTGCTCCCTCCTCTCCAGAGCCCAGGACTCACTGTGAGTCATATGAAACATTTTATGGATGTGCCTCCAGGATGGCTGGGCTCCTCCTTGGACCTTTCTTAGTGGCAGCTCATTTTCCCTCCCCCTCAAAAGCAAACAATAAATATCGCAGGGACTGGGATGGAGGCGGTGCTGCTTGGGAGCACTACAGGACTCGCTGCACCTTATGAGCTCCCCTCAAAACCTTTGTGTTTGGGTGAGCCAGAGTAGAACAAGGATAAAACTGATGAATCTGGAGATAGAATGGGAGGGTTCTAGTCCCTGCATTGCTGCTTGATGAATCTGTGATTATGGCCTCTGATTCCTCACCAGGACAGTGGACATAAAAGTAATGCCTACCTCTGGGGTTATTGTGAGCAGTAAAGGGACAAGGCGAGGTCCACAGAGAAGTGCCTGACTTACAGCAGTAGTCAGGTATAGACAAGGTACAGAGAAAGAGGCAGGGCACCAGGAGAGTGACTTCTCACCGAGGCTACAGGAACACTTAGACTTAGTAAGAAACCACATTCCCCTCCTTATCAAAGACTCGGTCACGATTCCAGCCTTGACTCTTGCCATAAGTCATTTAGCCCAGAACACCCCAGGTGATCTGAGGGTGTTGTTTAGCAACCTCATTCCTGCCTGCCTAGAGGATAGATATGGTGTGGGCACTGCCTGTCGGACAGGAACAGCCAGAGCACACTGTTCTGTCGTGTTTCAAACCACTGATTTTGCTGGTCTTCAGTCGCCTTTGCGCTTGGCAGTGTAACCTTCTTCCCCTAGCCATCTGCTCAGAAGTGGGCTGTTGTCAAAGCTGGGTCTGTGTGACATGCCTCGTCTTGACTCTAATGCTTCTCTCCCGTCTGCTGCCCTTCTGCTGTCTCCATTGCAGACCTGCGTGGTATGACCTTCCTCCACCACCCTATTCATCTGACACGGAGTCTCTGAACCAAGCTGACCTGCCTCCTTATCGCTCACGGTCAGGAAGTGCCTACAGTGCCAGCTCCCAGGCGGCCAGCAGCCTCCTGAGTGTGGAAGACAGCAGCCACAGCCCAGAGCAGCCCGGCCCTCCAGAGGGCACTGCCGAGCCCAGAGACTCTGTGCCCAGAGAGGGCACTGAAGAAGTATGAAACTAAAGCGATTCCAAAGTCCATGTGGGTAGATCTGCTCCACCTTGTTGAATTCTAACAGCCCGTGCTCATGAGATGCTCTTTGAGCTCCTTTTGAGGATGTCTCAGTTGAAGTTTGGGGTGCTGATGTCACCACCTCCTCCTCCAGATTTCAGGGATGTTCTTTGGGATGACCTGGCACTCCTCTGCCTTCTTAGTTGACATGATGCATTGTCATCTTCTCTTTGAGGTCACTGTTCTTCGGGGCCTACGATGACAGCCTCATGCTTCAGATGGCTGTGCTGCTGTTGGTTCGTCCAGCAGGCTTATGACTGGGCAGGCAGCAGGTGAAGCTGTATATAAGTAGTCTTAGGCAGGGTTCTGGGGCCACGTTGCTCATTCAGGTCAGAAGACAGCAGACCAGGTGTCTTCTGGGCTGCTACCTTATTTGGAGACGTGGGTTGAAGGATTTTTCCAGAAGGCCGTCATCAGATGGCCACTCCAAAAAGTGTCCAGGTGAACAGCAAACCCCGCCTCGTCCTGTCCTAGGCATTGCTCTTACTTCAGCCTCGTCCTGTCCTAGGCATTGCTCTTATTTCAGCAGAGGCCAAAGGAAAGGGCTGACATGAGCAGCTTTCGGCTCTCAGCACCTCGTTTGGTTTTGAGAGACTCAGAAACATTCTACCTGGCTTTAGAATTTTGCCTAAGAATCTTCACTTTGAGAGCTTCCCCGAGAAGTGCAGATCCTTAGCACCATCCTTGAACAAGTAGGAAACCCTGCCATTCTTGGAAACCCTCAACTCCTCATGTGTAGGTTACCAGAGCCCGGGCCTGCCTTGACCTTGTGGTCCTTTTCCTGGCTTCTGGATTGTCCCCATCCAAGATGACCTGGCATAGCTAAGGATAAAGACCCAAATTAAGTTGGCCAAAATTGTGATCGAACCCTTTGCCCCAGTGAAACAGCGCCAGTGTGACGTGCTCATACGTGCAGCTTCATCGAGAGTAAAGCCCTCCTCGTCAGGCACCTAAGTTCCCTGAACACCTGGGAGTCTGTGCCCACGTGCATGTGGACATGGGGACTTGAGGACACTCATTCTAGCATGAGAGCTACATTCAGTGCCACCTATGAGAACTCTCGGGTCACTGTCCTGACCACCGACCCCAGGAACAGTGCGCCAAGTCAGGGTCAGGCCCAGCCAAACATCCGGGCACTTTTTCTCCTCTGAGAGAAATGGGCAATAGATAACTTGGAGTCAAGATTTCCCGTTGGATTTTTTTTTTTAAGTCTCTTAGAAATGCATTTGAAACAGTGTGTTTGTTTTTTCCCTTCTAGTTAAGGGACTATTTATATGTGTGTAGGAAAGCTGTCTCTTTGTTTGATTTTGGCTTCGTTTCTCTTTCAGTGAGGTCCAAAGAAAGATGCAAAGGAAATGCTGCCTTTCCCCAGCCCCATCCCATAATGTCACCTCAGACTCACTCACATGCCCAGCACTTACACTGGGGCATCTTGGAGTCATTATTTATCGAGTTCTTGAAAAATGTAGAGAGACAAGTCCCCATCCATTGTCTGTATGTTTAAACCACCCTTCCTCTTTCCTGATGCCTAGCCAGCCCTAGTGCGTGACACCACCACCCACCCACCCCCACCAGGCAATAATGGGTAAGCCATACTAACCAGGGACAAAACTGGAACCAGGTGGCGCTACCTCAGGCGGCTGCCACCTATTCAAAGCATTTATCCGCAGCTGACAAAATTTTCAATAACCTGTTTGATGCTAATTAAAACGGAGCCTGCAGGAAGCAGGGATGAAGTGGCCTTCGATGATGCTGTTCCGTTGACTTTCCTTTTCAAGTAAATCCAAACTAGGCTGCTGGAAAGCTAGCCACTTGGGGTTTTGTTTGTTTGTTTTGCTTAAATAAGCCTAGTTGCTTCTGTTTTTCATTTTTAAAATAGTAATTGAGGGTGTGTGTGTGTGTGTGTGTGTGTGTGTGTGTGTGTGTGTGTGTGTGTGTGTGAGAGAGAGAGAGAGAGAGAGAGAGGCCCAATGAAGAAAACTTGGGTGGCAGACGGAGCTTTTCTGGCTGTGCATCTCATCCCAATGAGTCAGCGTTGCTCCCTCCTCCCTTTGATGGGTCCCTGCTTCTTTTTGGTACTCTGAAAGTTGTCTGGAAGAAAGGATTCTAATTTTAATTAATTGTGCAGTGAGCTAATCTCATGAGCTTTCTGCTTCAAGGCATTTTAGGAAAAACAAATGGTTTTAGTAGATAAGGGAAGCCTGTTAATGGTTTTTTTTCTTTTGTTTTGTTTTTTTCCAGACAAACACAGGAACATTTTTACTATAGATTTGGTTTTTAATGGATTTTTTAAAAAATAATAAATAGTAATAATAAATAAGATAGCAAAGCTCTGGGACTTGAGGTTCCCCCCCCCTTTTTTTCTCAAGATACCAAGTAAGTGGTTAGCAATATTTTTTAAATTCATTCCAGCCGGGATTTTTTAAATACCATATTGCCTAATTCTACACCAGCCAGGAAAATGGTCTCCACCGTGTCCTGTCCAGTGAGATCAGTGCTTCATTTCGACACTACACTAGACTCACTGTGATTGGAAACTCTGCCTGATTTAACTGCCTCTTTCTTGGAATTGACAATGTTTTTGAAATGCAACTAAGTTGTTAATAAATAGTGTGTGATATTCAAAATTAATGTAAACTGGAAGGTTTTATGTGGTTGCTTTTTTTGGTTGTTTTTTAATTTTTATATTCTCAAATAAACTTGCAGTTTCATTCTTTCTGCTGTGCGAATGGTTCTTGACCCACTTTTCTGCCCCCTAACAACATAAAAAGAGGATGGTTGTTTCTGGCTTAGCTTCTGCAATAAATGTACACCATAATAAAATAAGAAAGAAGAAGAATACTTTGGTAAAACTTCAAAATGTGGTGGATATTTGGGGTTCTGCTGGTGTGATTGGATGAATAGAGAGGAATTGTGCACCCCAGGTAGTGCGATGGCCCAGGAAAGTGAGTGCGTGAGTCCTTCATTACATCATTTGTTCTTCCAGGAAAGGGCAAGTGGCCTCCATAACCGTTGGAGACTTTTGCCTCAGATTCAAAGACTGAACACCTCATGCCATGCTTGTAATTTGCTTCAGACCACTAAGGGAGCATCTCCATGTCCCTTTAGATCTACTATAGAGCACATGTTAACTGACACACAACAGGGACAATGCGTAGGAGTCTGGATGCCCAGTAGGACTCACCAACCAGAGCCAAGAGAAGTGATTACATCCTTGGCAGAATTGAAATCCACATGAGAATTTAAATGCAAACCTTCAGACCATGCTCTTATTCTCCTGCCCCTAAAAGACGGAACTGGCAGGCAAGGGTATCCCAAGAGCACTGTGTCGTATCCTACCCAGAATGCTCCAACACACAATGCCCCAAATGTTTGTTCATGTACTTATTCTTTCATTTCTCATGGTGTCTTATGAATCCCATTTTTGTTGATCCCAAGATAAGGAAATAATTATAATACTCTAATCTAGAGCAGACATTGACAACCTTTCTGTAAAGGGCTAGATAATATGTTTGACTCTGACAGATCCAAAAGACTCTAGATAAACATCAATGATTGGGTACATCTGTGCTCCATTAAAATTTTATAAAAGTAGGTAGCTGGGTAGTTCTGACCTGTGGACGCCTAGCTAGTTTTGGTACTGTGGACCCCAGTGGTTTTGTATATCTTAAGCTTAGGTACTGTAGGACAGAAACAGTGTTTGTAGTGCACAAACCATGAAGAACTCTTGAGGCAGAGTGTCCAAGGCCCTGATATAATTGAAATTGACCTTACCAGTTCATTTTCCAATGAATAAGAAAATACAAGATTAATAGAAGCTTTCGTAATGAGATCCCAAAACAGTTGGGTTGAACAGAGAAAGTCTAGTTTTTTAAAAAAAAAATGGTAACAATGGGAGTCCATCAAGGTCATAGACTTAGACAATGTCTCTGTTCAAGAAAGAGCATGTTTTTATGTGACCTAGAAAACATTGTTCACCTCCATCTAGCTTACGATCCACAGATAGTGTAAGCCTATCTATGCAAAGACTCAACTGGATGAAAAGCATGAGATTGGTGCAAAGGAGGTGTACTTAGTATTTCTATTCCTAAGAAAAAAAGAACTATGTACCCACTGATATTCAGAGAAAGGTTGGTGAGAAAAATCTACCAACTCCTTTAAAGTCCTTTAATCCAGTAAGTTCATAAGACATAAATGTGAACTCCCAGTCATAAGCAATGAGCTCATTTAGAAGTGAATGTTGTCCATTACAAACAAGTCTTCAGGCCTGGATGGATGCAGCTGATGAACAGTTGTCATTAATAGTGTATTTCTGGGGAGCTCCCAAAGCTGTACTGTCTGTTGTCCACCAGAACTGGGTGGTATGACCCTATTGCTGAAGACACTGAACGTGTTGGATACAAGACACAGAGAAATCAACCTAGAACTGAGATGACAGCTCCCTCCCTGCATGTTCGTGTTTATGATACTAAAACGTGGGGAGAAAAGATATCAACAGTTGTTCCCAGCTACAGATTCTGTCCTATAATAACAATCTAGCGACAAAAGCTGGTTACGGGCTAATTAAGCACTTCTCAGGTAGACGGAGACTGAGTACAAGGGGGAATATAAGCCTCATACTTTAAACCTTATCTAAAGTCTGTGGCTGTTCTCTTAGGGTTTCTGTTGCCCTGGGAAGACACCATGGCTACGGCAACTCTTATAAAGGAAAATATTTAATTGGGATGACTCACTTCCAGTTCAGAGATTTACCTTTATCATCATGGTAAGGCATGACAGTGTGCAGGCAGACATGGTGCTGAAGAAGTAGCTGAGAGTCCTACATCTTGCAAACAACAGGAAGTGGTCTGAGACACTGGCAAGTATCTTGAGCATATATGAGACCTCAAAGCCCCCCTCCACAGTGACACACTTCCTCCAAAAAGGCCATACTTCCTAATAGTGCCACTCCCTTTGAGAGCCATTTTCTTTCAAACCACTACAGCTGTGAAAGTCAAGGGGTGAGGAGGAGAATGTACTACTGGTGCTTTGCTGAGTGGACATTATAGGCAAACCACCTTCTGAATATGTAAGTTTATACTGAGAGACTAATGCCGCTCTCAGCCTGGGTCAGAGAAGCTTCTTTCTGTATAGGGTGAATAGTACGGAGACTCACAATTGGTCTCTGAATGATGACAATAATGATGAGTGGGTGCTAAGCCCTAAATATGACATTGATTTCACTCCCTTTAAGGGAGATCTTGCAAGAAGAGTTGGGAAGGTTTTAAGAGCCGGAGGGTGAGAAGGAAAGCTGTGAAGCACTGTTCTACAAATGGGACAGCCTTTGTGGTCATGAACAGAAAGTATGGGTATTGGCACAAAGACTGCACCAGAAAAATAACCAAAAGGCAGTTAGTAAGGAAGAAGAGAGTCCATGGGAAAGAGTTTGTGGGCTGGGGAGATGGCTTATTGGTTAAGAGCACTGGCTGCTCTTCAGAGGATCTGGATCCAATTCCCAGTACCCACATGGCAGCTCACAACTGTCTGTCAGCTCACAACTCCAGTTCCAGAGAATCTGACACCCTGATGCAGGCAAAACACCAATGCACATGAAATAAAAATAAATAATTAAAAAGAATTTGCTTCTGGACCTGGGGAGATAAGTGGACAGAAACACTTGCTGTTCAAGCCTGAGGACCTGAGTTCGAATCCCCAGAACCCACATAAAAGCCAGATACATAGGATAAAGCCCTGTGATCCCAACACTCCCACAGGGAGACAGGAGGCAGAGACAGACTTGCTAGCCTAACATACCTGTGGAGAAAACTAGAAAGAGACCTGTTTCAAGGAAGACAAAAGGCAATGATTAAAACCCAAGGTTGTGGGCCTCTGACTTCCATGTGTGTACCATGGCATATACCCACCTTCATTCACACAATACAAATATATACATGCACGTTTAGTTTTCCTCCTCAAATTTCTTAGCCCCGTTTTGTTCAA
This sequence comes from Ondatra zibethicus, assembly GCA_004026605.1. Taxonomy (NCBI): domain Eukaryota; kingdom Metazoa; phylum Chordata; class Mammalia; order Rodentia; family Cricetidae; genus Ondatra; species Ondatra zibethicus. The sequence goes on along the minus strand of PVIU01000102.1, from coordinate 348,239 downwards.
TATTGATTTCATGGGAATGAAGAGACACTCCTCTCTAGAATTTATAGACATTCCTTCACACTAACTCATGATCAGACATTCTTGATCATGTAACTGTTATTGTGGATGGGACTTAATCCCCTGATTGACAGCACCACCAAAATTATATGGAGTAGGAAAGGGGCAATTCTTACATGAAAGGTTCTGGGAGACATCAAAACTTCAGAATATCTGTTGGAAAGCTTCACTGAGGAAGGGTTCACAGCTAAGTAGCCCAGATTTCAATACACATAAGAAAATAAAAGTCTATATTATATTACAGTATTTAAGCTACAGGCATTAAATACTTTGCAAAGTGCTGAGGCAACAGGAATAAACACTGCAGGAAAGTCAACAAGCCTTTCTCCAAACCCAGAGGCAAGAAAAATAATTAAGATGATACATTTGAAGCTGGTATCATGCGTGCTTTCATGAGATAGTCATCTGGGGTTGGTCACACAGCCGTGAATATCTATAGGAGGAAATCTACCCTATAAATAGGAAGAAGTAGCTTCCAAGCTCAGACCTGTCCTTAAGCTCTGAAAGTGCTGAAATGAGATAATTATCCCACTATGAGATTCCCCCGCCCTGCCCTTCAGTTTGTTTTTTTAAAGACTGATGGATCAGAAATATGTTCCCATTTTCTTTTCTTTCTTTCTTTCTTTCTTTTTTTTTTCAAGACAGATTTGCTCTGTAGCTTTTTGGAGTCTGCTCTAGGACTCTCTCTGTAGACCAGGCTGGCCTCAAACTCACAGAATCAGCCTGCCTCTACCTCCAGAGTGCTGGGATTAAAGGTGTGCGCCACCACCAAGACCCCAAGACTCACATATGCATGGTGTTAATTAACTGGGCTCCCTGTGGTTATTTTATCTATGCCAGAGAGCAAGGGTGCATCAACAGCTAGGATGCCACCCTTGGGAATTCTGGGACAGTTTTTGCCCCTGGAGCTGAGGGGTAAATTACCATCAGATGTAGAGTTTAAAGACCTGACCATGCAGGACAAAGATGTGGTGTTGGAGGAAGCATGTTCCTTTAAGTGTGACTGATGTCTCCATTGGGCTGGGTTTGCTATATGAGCAAGGATGATTCTCTTTGATGTTTCAGAACCACTTCATAGTTGACTTTTTCTTCTGTTCCCATTCACTCTGCCGAGTCATTCCAATGGGCTAGCAGAGGGAACCGCACAGGAAGAAACATGCCAGGCAGTGTGTATGGAGGGACCCGTAAGCAGCGCATATACCTGTAGTGTGAGGGCCGGCTTGTTGGGGTTTATGTCCCGCCCGGTCCCCCAGCCATTTAGTCCCAGAGAAAAATCACACACAGAGTCTGCATTAGGTTACAAACTGATTGGCCCATTATCCCTATTAGCCACATGGCTCAGTACCTTTCTCAGCGGGGCAGGTCACATCTTGCTTCTTGGGTGGCCTGGAATGAATGCCAAGAGAGCTTCCTGCTTCCCAGAATTCTCCTATTCTCCTTGCTCCGCCTCTACTTCCTGTCTGCTTGACCCACCTATACATCCTGGCTAATGGCCAATCAGCATTTATTTAAATCATGATTGACAGTATACAGACAATTCTCCCGCACCATATACCTCTCACATTCCCCTGCCTAGCCCTCCCTCCAGCGCCATAGCCACACCTCCCTGCCATGCAGACCAACTGGGTGACAGCAAAGAACCAGAAGAGGAATGGGGTGTTAGTCACCTCACGTGGTTGGGTTCTTCTTCTTCTATGGAGACTACATTCACCTTGTGTCCCATGAAAAGACGCTGCCATTCAGTGTGGTGAAGTTCAGAAATTATGATCAAGTGAGAATTCCAGATGTGGTTCCTCTGGAAAGAATATTTCTCACCCCCCACACAGCTCTTGTTATCTCACCTGGATTGCCTCCTCTATTTTCAAACTCATTGAGTAATATTCACTTCCCTGGGGTAGAACAGGATGGTAATCAGAATGGTGTTCCACAGGACCTGAAGCCATCGGGCTGCCTGTGACCCATCCACCCTGTCTTCTATTCACCCCTTACTCTGCTCCAACTGTCTTGGTCACCTTGCCAACTCTTGAACCTACCAGGTATGTTCCCAGTTCAGGGCCTTGGTTTTTGCCATGTCTTCTGCTGGAGCACCCTTGTTTGGATACCTAGAATATTCTTCCTCAATTGGAGCCACATCTGCTGGGACTCTATGGCTAATTTGAGACCCTGGAAGAGTTAAGTATGCAGGTTCCACTCTTGACAAAATATAATTACTACTCAAGTGTTTGGGAGTGAGTCCTAGGTCCAAGTAGTACACAGGAACTTGGGGTGGTATGCTAGGAGTTTTGTTCACACGTGATCTGTGCTCAGGTAAGTCAACTCAAGAAATACCTTGGAATTAGGAATAGTATAGCTCAAGTGTGAGGAACCAATGCCAGGGATCCAAGTGACTCCTGAACATATGCCTGCCTGACCCTGCATGCAGTGTGGCTCTTAATGCAGTGTGGCCCTTTATGCAGTGTGACTCTTGATGCAGTGTGACCCTTCATGCAGCATGGCCCTTCATGCAGTGTGACTCTTCATGTAGTGTGGACCTGCATGCAGTGTGGCTCTTCGTGCAGTGTGGCTCTTCATGCAGTGTGGCTCTTTATGCAGTGTGACTCTTTATGCAGTGTGGCTCTTCATGCAGGGTGATCCTGCATGCAGCGTGTCTCTTCTGCAAGGGAACTTGAGATGGCTATGATCTTGTAACTGTGTGGTTTACTGGCCTATAAGTTACTAAGAGCATGCAAATGTGCCTCACAACTTGAGGGGAGTAGGACCACTGATTTTTCTTGAACTAGTGAGTGATCTCTCCAGTTCAGACCCCTTGCTCAAACAAGGATAAAGAGGAGACTCGTGCTGGCCTCCTTCTGAGTACAGCATAAACTGCTTTCACAAGCCTTCGCTCTAGTTGGAATCAATCACCAGGAAATGGCTGAATGTAAATGCCTTGACCCCACTTGCTGGCTTGGCTTAGATTAATAAGTGGCTCTTTCATGAAACCAGTGTTTGTACTTGCCTGCTGTGTCCTCTGAGATCAGTTAGAGCCACAGCAGACTTTACAGGAATAAGGGATTTAATGTGTAAATCAGGGCTTATGGTGACATGGGAAGAGCTGATGAAATAATGGCTGGGAAGTTCCAGCTAGAGGACCTAGACACAGTACGCAAGTTCCAAGTCTGTGACTCGGAAAGAAAGCAGTGGGCAAAGATGGCCAGAAATCACTTCATGACGATGCCAAAGGAGGTGCTGCTCCATGGGAGCTCACAGTGAGGACTATAAAGTCACTGTATCTAACCACACGGGACTGGGGAAAGACGAGGAGGAAGGGTTAGAAGGAGGGGAGAGAGTGGGGAGACAGGGAGAGGGAGGGAGAAAGAGAAACTGAGTATATAATAGTATAAAATAGTTTAAAAGTTTATATGCTATTATATAAACTCAGTATGTGATAGTGCTGAGCTCTTTTGCTTTTTAAAGTTGCATGGGTTCCTTTTACTGGCACGCTTGTCCCGGCGACTGCAGCCAGAGGAAGGAGTGGGCAGTAGGAAGTCTGACCCAGAATGCCAGCAACAGTTGTCTCCATCACACCCGAGGGACCTTGATCTTGGTCACACAGCGGTTTTCAGAATAGGTAATGCACCTTCCAGGTGCAAGGATTCATATTTTGCAGGAAATTAAAGTCAAGGCAGTCAGGAAGTGTTAGGCTGTTAATTTTTATGTACCTAATGAGGAAAGGAAATCTCACTTCTGACCTTTAATGTGTCTCTTTATAGCTTACACCCGAGTGCATGGTTTGCAAACCAGGAGAGATTCCTTTGAAAAGTATGGTGTCATCTCTTGTAAATTATTTGGACAATTTGTGTGGGCACAATTCATGTTAAGAAATAGAAAGACATAATTTTGCAGATGAATTTACTGGTGATTCCATTTGCCCCTGAACAGAATGTTCTCCTGCCCAGAGAGATGTTAATAAAAGGGTAGTTGTGAGAGTAGGTGACTGAGCGATTCATCAGGATCAGAGTGGGTGGCTGTCTCCTCCCCTCACAGGCATGACCAGTAGACAGGCCATAGGTCAGAGTTAGAAACCACATCGGAAAGTGAAAGGGTGCCAAGTTCCTCTTGGCAGCTCTTTCTGCTTAATGACATCTTGTCAAGTAAATTGACTATGTTAGTGCCAATCCAGGTGGATCTCTGTGAGTTCAAGGCCAGCCTGGTCTACAAAGTGAGTTCCAGGAGACCCAGGAATGTTACATAGAGAAACCCTGCCTTGAAAAACAAAAGAAGAAAGAAATGCAGGCAGCCCGTGGCAGCCCAGAACAGACTACTAGTCAGCTGCTCACATAGAGCTCAGGGCTGTCTTGGTTTCTGGGAGAATTAGCCTTGAAAATGTGAGTCACCGTCCGTCCATGTCCCCTACGCCATCCCCATCTTCCTCTCAAGCCCTCTTTCTCTGTTCTCCTTCCCTCTCCTTCTCCAATCCTCCCCTTGTTTGATGATGAGTTTCTAAGACAAGATAATTCATGCTCTTTGGAACAAGCAAATGTGTTGGGGAATATTATTTTCCAGTGTGTAACTTTTGTTTATGTTGCATTTGTTTAACTCTGTGAAGCTGTGTTACTGCGCCTGTCTAAAACACCTGATGGTCCTAATAAAGAGATGAACAGCCAATAGTGAGGCAGGAGCAAGGATAGGTGGGGCTAGCAGGCAGAGAGGATGAATAGAAGGAGAACTGAGCAAGAGAACAAGGAGAGGATAACATCAGGGGTCAGCCACCCAGCCAGTCACAGAGTAAGAGGGAAAGAAAGGTATACAGAAATAGAGAAAGATAAGAGCCCAGAGGCAAAGGTAAGTGGAATAATTTAAGTTAAGAAAAGCTGGCAAGGGCTGGAGAGATGGCTCAGAGGTTAAGAGCACTGACTGCTCTTCCGGAGGTCCTGAGTTCAATTCCCAGCAACCACATGGTGGCTCACAGCCATCTGTAATGAGATCTTGTGCCCTCTTCTGACCTGCAGGCATACATGGAGGCTGAACACTGTGTACATAATAAATAAATCTTTAAAAAAAAAAAAAGAAAAGAAAAAAAGAAAAGCTGGCAAGAATCAAGCTAAGCTAAGGCCAGGCATCCATAAGTAATAATAAGCCTCTGTGTGACTTATCTGGGAGCTGGGTGGTGGGCTCCCAAAAAAGCCAAGAGTAAAACGTCATGCTATAAGTGTCCAAAGTAGCTAGGTGTTCTCAGAGTTTAACCTGTATGCCAACTTTATCCACTAGAAGATGGGAAGGTTGAGAATTAAGGAGCTGAGAGAGCTCTGGTCTGTTTTTTGTTAGGTTCTTATTTGTTTTGTTTATTGGGGAAGGAGTTAGCAGCTATTATGAAGGAAACAGATACTTTGGAGACTAGTAATTGCTTAACCACTATTAAACCTGAGGTCTTAATTCCATCCCTGATCTAGTAGGATCGGGTAATTTTCCATTTCTCTGCTTTATTTTACTGAAAATACTGTTAGCAAAATTCATCCATGTGGTGAACCTCAGAATTGCCTTCCCACTGTATATAAATACCGCATGTTCCTTCTATTCACCTATTGGTGGCCATTTGGGTTGTTTCCCCCTCCTTGCTATTTGACTTATGTTGCTATGAACATGGATGTAAAAATAACAGCTCATGTTCCTTCCTTTATTTGGGGTTTATGTCTAAGAATGGAGTTGGCTCAGCATGTTTTGAACATCCTTTCCAGCTCTGGAGAGTTCTGTTTTGGAGTTTTGCCTCCTCAAGGACAGGATCAATACCTCTTTCTCAGACCCCTAGAAAACTGGAGCCCAAATGCTGCTATCGGGCCCTGCTCTTGGAGACTTGAATTGAAAGAGAACAGTTTACGACTGGTGACGGGGCTCTAGGGGTTGAGGGCACTTGCCGCCAAGCCTGCTGTCCTGTATGAGCCCTTGGGACTCATGTGGTGGAAGCAAAGAGCCCTCCAAGTTGTCCTCTGATCTCCACCTGCGTGCTGCGACGCACATATGCACATGTGCACACGTGTTTTTAAGTTGATCATTGCGGGTGAGACACGTCATCGAACCTGCACCATGTAGAATGGGTGTTGGAGGTGATGGGTTTCTTGGGCTAGAGACCACAGCAGAAACAAGCAGGTTCTCCTGCTTTGCCCACTTGTCTTGTCCATGTGGTTTTCTTAATTAGTACACAAGGTAGGAAGTTTGCGCATACTAGTTTAGATTGATCTTTTCCCAGCCCCTCCCGTACCCATCTCCCTGTTCCCCATCCCCACTTAAATCCCTTTATACCAGTCCTTCACGCTCTTTGATTTGCATATGTGTGTTAGCTTGTGTGGGATTTGTGAATGTGAGGGCAGGTGCCCTCAGAGGCCAGAAGGTGCCTGATCCCGATGAGCTGGAGCTCCAAGCAGCAGTGAGCCACTTGACGTAGGTGCTGGGAACTGAACCAGGGTCCTCTGTGAAGGCAGTACACGCTCTTAATCACACGAGTTCTATGCTCTCCCGGTCCCTCTCCTTTAAGGTCTCCTCTTTCTCCTCTCACGGGTCCCTTCCTAGTTTCCTGGCCTCTACACATACTCACTTCTGTGTGATGCAAATATATAAAAGTTAGAAGGTTGGGGTTGACCGATGACTCCGTGGTTAATGCCACATGCTGCTGTTGCAGAGGACCCCAGTTCAGTTCCGAGCTTCCTGTTGGGAAACTCACGACAGCTTGTAACCCTAGCCCCCAGGTATCTAACACCCTCTTCTGGGTGCCAGGCATGTGTGCATACAGATACACACACAAATTTTTTAATATTTATTTATTTATTATGAATACAATATTCTATCTGTGTGTATGCCTGCAGGCCAGAAGAGGGCACCAGACCTCATTACAGATGGTTGTGAGCCACCATGTGGTGCCGGGAATTGAACTCAGGACCTTTGGAAGAGCAGGCAATGCTCTTAACCACTGAGCCATCTCTCCAGCCCATATTTTTTTAAAGTTTAAATTAAAAGCAAGTTTGAAGTAAGTATCCACATGGGAAGAAACTGTCCTGGGTTCTGTCTTATTTAAAGGCTTTTCACAAATCCCTCCTGGACCTCCCTCTCTGTATGATTTCCTGGTGACAGCATCAGGCCTGGTTGGAAGTGGCCTCTGGCTCCTGCTCAGAACTGGATACTTCTTCCCCAACAACTTCATTAGTTGACTTCTTGCCCTCAGAATCAATCCATTCCCAAGGCCCTGATATTTTCTTTATGAACATCAGGAAAGCTATCAGATTAGGGAGTGGGGTCCTGAGCCAGCTGTTCAGAAACGTCCTTCTGAGTCATCCATCTCTAGGATTCCAGTCCTGTCCCTTTTGTGTCCCCCACCTCACCCTAGATGCCATTTTGACACCCCTTGCTTCTCATCTGAATCCAGAGCTTATTTGGGATGGATTAATCTCTGGGAGCAAACAACTATAAATCAAGGATAGTGCTGCAGCGTATGGTTCATTAGAGAAGGGCTATCAGGGTGGGCTTCCTACTCACTGATTGGTGGGGTAGAACTGAGAAGGGACTGAGTCAAGGGACAGCCACTTGTGAGGGGAACCATCCCGACTTTACCGCCCTCCCCATCAAATTGCTTCTTGATGCTAGTGATTTTTGATGGGCTGTCATCCTCATTGTGGTGTCATGAAATGCTTAATTGTTGTAGAAAGCAGGTGGCTAGAAGCAGCCTGAAAGCCGCTGGCGTGTGGGTCGCGCGTGCAAAGCATTAGCAAGTGGACTGGTACTCTACTTCTTCCCAGAAGCCTCTCCCAAGCTAATGGATGCTGATGGAATAACACTGATGGTCAACACGAGATCCCCATGGCCCTCACAAGCCCTCATCCTGACTCATTTTTCATTTCAGGGTGTATTAGATACACACTGTCACACATAATACCCAAAGATAGACAGCACAGGCCAGTCCTGGCCTCTGCATGCCCTAGGATTTTTCTCATGTCTGAGTCTCTCCTCTTTCCCTCAGCAAGTCCGTCTGTGAAATGGAAGAACAGCTGGCCAACAGCCAGCAGCTCTGAAGAGTCCCCGTCTAGCCTTGGTCCCAGGAGATGTGTGCGGCTGGCGTCTCAGCTGCAGCATTCTGTATCTGAAAAAGGAGGCAGAGGGCTCTGCAGAGAGTCTCTCAATCGGCCTTCTATCTTGAATAAATTGCATGTTGGAATTTAATTTGGAATCCCTGCTGTTTCCTTGATGAACGCAAACCACACTGCAATTACAGTGATGAAGCAGGCTGCTGGTACGCCTGACAAAGGCTATCTGCCTGAGCAAGAGGGAGGGAAGGGTTGGCAGGTGGCTGCCTGGCCCCTGCTGGCCATGGTCTTGTGTCTCTCCCCATAGAGAAAGCCCCACAGGACAAAGGTTGTATTCTCTACCCACTGAAGGAGCTGCATGGAGAAGCTGGCTTCAGATGGCAGCCTTTTGCAGCTTCCTAGAAAAGGCAGGCTCCGCTCATGGCTCCAGTCTCACAGTCCTACCCTCATCTCAGCATAGAGGGAAATGATTTATTGATCACCATGTGCCAAGTGTTGGGCTAACTCTCTGAAGGCATCATCTCATTGAATCTGCCCAGAAGCCTCCTGAGAAAAGAACTCTTATCATCTACATTTTACATAAGAAAACCCGTGCCTCAGAGGGGCTAAGTAACCTGCATACAAAGTCATATGCACATAGTAGTATGGTAGATAGGTTCTGAACCCAGCAAGTCCACGGTCCTTTTACCCAGCCTCCTCTTAATATTCACCAACTTCTGGGACTGGAGAAGTGGCTCAGTGGTTAAGAGGACTGCCTTTTCTGAGGGATACAGTTAGGAGAGTCAGCCGTTCCCAACCACGTGAGTGGCTGCTGGGAGCATGGCCTGATGCTTGACATTGGAAGGAAGGCACCACTAGTCAACACAGCCAGGTGCTTGCTGTCAGCATCTTGCTCCAGCTCCTCCCCCTGAGACTGGAGAGGATAGGATGATTAGCATGACACATCTGCAGACAGAAGTAGAAGGGAGACCCATTTGAGCCACGGCCTGTCCTACATACTGTCAAAGCTAATTTAAAACTTTTTTTGTGTGTGTATGTGTATGTATGCGCACCTTAGTGTGCATACGGCAGGCAGAAGACAACTTGCAGGTGTCTCTCCTTCCACTGTGTAGTTTCTGGGGATCAAACTCAGGCTGTCAGACGTGACAAGAGTCTTTATTCACTGAGCCATCTTTCAGACCCAAATGCTGTGGGACAATAGTTTTACCCCGTAAACATTTGTTTCTTGTACTTGTTTAATAAAATGCTGATTGGCCAGTAGCCAGGCAGGAAGTATAGGCAAGGCGATCATGCAGGAGGTAGAGGCAGGACAATGAGAACGGGAGAATTCTGGGAAGAGGATTCTGCAGTCTGCAGTCATGACCCAGCCACAGAAGAAGCAAGATGTGATTGCCTCGCCAAATAAGTCACGTGGCTAACATAGACAAGAATAATGGGCTAATATAAGTTATAAGAGTTAATAAGTCTGAGCTACTAGGCCAATCAGTTTATAACTAATATAGACTTCTGTGTAATTTCTTTGGGATTTAACGACTGCAGGAACCAGGCAGGACAGAAACCTCAGTCAACACTCAAAACTTATTTTTGAATCCCCTTTTCCTCAGCTGTTGGTGGAGTTTTCTGTCCCACCCAGTCCCATAGCTATTCAGTCCCAAGAAAATACACAGAGGTCTACATTAAGTATAAACTGGTTGGCCTAGTAGCTTAGGCTTCTTATTAACTCTTAATCCTACATCTTAACCTATAATTCTTTTGTATTAACCACGTGGCTTGGTACCTTTCATCAATGAGGCATTCTCATCTGTGTCCTCTATGTCTGGGTGATGACTGCAGAATGACTCTTTCCTCTTCCCAGAATTCTCCCATTCTTGTCACTCGACCTCTACTTCCTGCCTGGTTGTCCTGCCTATACTTCTGCATTGCTACTAGCCAATCAGCATTTTATTAAACAAGTACAAGAAACAGATCTTTACAGGATAAAACCATTGTTCCACAGCACTTCCCCCCGCCTTTTTTTGTAAAGATTTGTTTCTTATACTTGTTTAATAAAATGCTAATTGGCCAGTAGCCAGGCAGGAAGTATAGGCAGAGCAACCAGAATAGGAGAATTCTGGGAAGAGGAAAGGGTCAGTCTGCAGTTGTCACCCAGACACAGAGGAAGCAAGATATAACTGTCTTGCCAAAAAAGGTACCAAGCCACGTGGCTAACACAGACAAGAATTATGGGCTAATATAAGTTATAAGAGTTAGTAGGAAGCCTGAGCTAATAGGCCAATCAGTTTATATTTAATGTAGACCTCTGTATGTTTCTTTGGGACTAAACAGCTGTGGCATTAAGTGGAACAGAAATTTCTGTCAACAGAAACCCCTGGCAACACTCACCTTTTGCATCAATATATTATGGACAGACCAGAATTCAGAAAAGGAGGAAAAAGTTTCAAATTTAATCCTGCTGAAAAATAAGTCACATAAAGATGAAATATACAGAGAGTCTGGATTATGTATATTATTGTGTTTTCCTTGAATTTTTTTGACTACAGAGAGATATTTGATTTTGGATGCTACTAAGCTAAACCAAGATATATATTTTAAAGGTATCTTGACTTCAAAATTTGGGTCTAAGGATATGTTGCTTTGGAAAGAGGTTCTACTTTTGTTTCTACAGAGGATGAGAACCTGTGGATTCCTTCTAGACTAATGTGGTTTGATGGACCAAAATTCCCCAAAAGATCTCCATAAACCCCCCAAAATACTTTTTGTCCAACAAAAAGTAGAAAGAAGTTTGGAGAGAACTATGCCCAAATTCCCAATTATTGTTTATAAATGTTTGTTTTCATTTAAAGGGGGATATGATATAGAGATAAATACTTTAAATTGGTATGGATCTTGGTCTATTGATACAAATTTAAGGACAATTTTGTTATATGTATATTTCTGCTCTTGATTAAGGTATTATGTTTGTGCAGCTCATTTTAAAATGTAATATATAATTTAAAAATACAGGTTAATAGATAGTCATCTATAATAATCAAGCTTGTAGTCATGTTAGTTAGGTTTTCTAAATGTACAGAGATTTATTTCAGATGGATAGGTATTCTTCAAACCTTTTAAAGACTAACAGAATATGACATCTAAAATGTTTTAAGATCTTAAGATTTTTCATGACAATGAGACTCATCTGCTCCTGGCAGCACCAATCTACTTCAAGAGGATGATGGGCATCAGAGGCTCCTTATGGAGTTTGTTAGTCATTTGGGCAAGAAACTGCTCTTGCCTGGACTGCTTGACGTTATGCTGTATGAACTGGATATGCAGGACCCACAGAAAAATTATTGCTAAACTTGCCTAAAGGTGAGATGGTCCTTTGGGGTTCCTACTTCATAAAAAAAAAAACCCTGCCATATATTTTACAGGACACAGAAGAAAGCATCTGATGAACTTTGCTATTACAAGGCAAAACAGATCTTCAAATTTCTTGCTTCATGGGGAAGTCTGCCAGATACTATGGCCCTGTAGGCTGAAGATGAATGCTCCAATGTTACAAAAGAACTTTGAGTGACTGTCTAGGCAGCAAGATATCTCTGTCAGTTCTATCGTTTTGGAAGTTGCTTACAATGTTCCTGTTAACTTAGGTAATATTATATCCTTCTAGGATCTTTGATGGAGTTAAAAATATATAGTTATAATTATAATTTTCCTTATTTGTGATAAAGGATAAAATAGATTAAATATCTTAACTGTAATTTTTGCTTGATACCTGTTTTGTTATATGTAATTTTACTATGTTAAAGTTAAAAACTTCCTTTTTATTTAGACAGAAAAGGAGAAGTGATGTGGGATTCCCCTCTGTATGCTGTGAATATGTTTTATTACCATTGGTTAATAAAGAAGCTTCTTTGGGCCTATGACAGGGCAGAATAGAGCAAGGCAGGAATTCCAAGCAGAGATAGAGGAGAAAAGAAGGTGAAGTCAGAGAAATGCCATGTAGCTGCTGAAGGAGACAGACACCCTGGAACCTTACTGGTAAACCATGAGACTTGTGGTAAAATATAAAATAATAGAAATGGGTTAATTTAGGATGTAAAAGTTTCCAGGCAGTGGTGGCACATGCCTTTAATCCCAGAACTTGGGAGGCAGAGGCAGGCAGATCTCTGTGAGTTTGAGGCCAGCCTGGTCTACAAGAGCTAGTTTCAGGACAGGCTCCAAAACTACAGCGAAACCCTGTCTCGAAAAACCAAAAAAAAAAAAAAAAGGATGTAAAAGTTAGTTAATAAGGAGCCTAAGCTATTGGTCAAGCAGTGTTGTAATTAATATAGTTTCTGTGTAATTATTTTGGGTCTGGGAAGCTAGGAACGAACAAGCAATCTCCTACTACACAGGAGAGCAAGCATATAGTCAATGGACCTGAATTTCAGTCCTGGGTTTATGCCAACGTGCGGGTGGCTCTTCTGGTTTAGCTTTAGCTTTCCACTGGGGAAAGTAAGAACTTTAAATGAATTATTTTAAAGTGTCAGAACCCTATGTTTCTAATGTGAATAATGCCCAAAGCAACAGGTCAAGAGGTCCCAAGGCCTCCTGGTACCCCAGGGCCCTATTTGGCGACAAATTGCACACATCATGATTTTTCAATTCAATCATTAATTCTGCAAAAATGTAGTAGATTCCAGGAGGTAGAAATTTTTATGTAAAAAGTAAGGTCCTGGTCTCAGAGGACTGCCATTGAAGGAACTAAGACCAGTAAAGACACAAATCTACCACCCATAACACGGCCTAGAGAAGCCATTTGGTCAGTACCCAGAAGCACATACAGAGCTGCATGCATGCCAGTCTCGGCACCTTGACCTCACTGTGGATAAATGTTGTCTGCTTGGCTGAGAACAAAATAGCACATACTCAAGCAAGATAGCCTTTCTGTAAACAGTACAGCTCGGATGGAAAGGTGTCCTGGCAGCTGGGAGTCAAGGAATACCCCAAAGTCACACTGCACAGCAAACCTCACACAGACATTTATTAGGAGGGGAAAAACCAGGGGGGTGACTGCTTTTGCTCAGGTGAGAAACAGCAGGGAACTGAACAGGATACAGAGCTTATATAGAGTGTCTTGGGAAGGGAGGATGGAACTTTCCAGGGTGGATACTGGTAGGATTTCATGTCCAGTGATTGTGCTTTTTACTCTGTGGGGTGCAGGCAGGGCAGTTAGAATATTCTGTGGGTGGAGCCTGGCAGTTAGAGGTCCTCAGGGGAAGGGCCTGGCTTGCCTTCCCCCCTTTTTTGTTTATTACTGGAAAACAATCAGGTCATGGGAAAGGGGGCAATGCTGTCATTAGACTACTTGTGTTGAATCAGTGTGTCAAAGTCCTTTGGGCGAACTTGATCTTCACCATCAAGGTATAATCGAAAGCTGCTGGCCTCTAGCTCTGTAGCTAGGGGCTGGTAATCCTGTAACAGAAAGTGATTAAAAGTCTGGTTAGAGATCTTTTGAATCTGTTGTCAAAGAAATCTAGGAAAGAAGTTTATAAGGCAGGGTGCAGCTAGTCGGACTAAGAAAAGCAGGAGAAACAGGGTTAAGAAGGGTAGTAGCCCATTCCATACTGGACTGTGAACCACTAACCAGAGGCATTGAGCTGTTTCTTAACATTTTTAGAAATTCACCTGGAGTTGTCAGGTCTTGTCTTTTACTATACTTGACTGGTTGACGTAGAAGCAGCATTCCTCCCTGAGGAGGAGACAGAGATCACCCCTTTCTGCTGTTAGCAAAAGTTTTAGAGAGTTAAACAAAACACAGAGTATGAGATGAGTGGTCATACTCTGTTTTGGAGTTAGTCTGTCCCTTTATTTTGTTTTGCTTTCCTTTCTCTGTCACACAGCAGATGGCTCACCTGATAGGGGTCAGAGATTTTAGAAGAAACTTTTAAACAAGCATGCTTGGGTCTAAAGGAGGGGGAACCAGACCCTAACTTTAGAGCCAGATTTTAATATAAGTGGTACAGCGTAAAACAACAGTCTAACGCCACTCATACCTAACAGACACCTGAATCCCTGAAACACTGAAGTTAGTTAACTGAGAATAAAAGATAAGAAATTTTTGAGTCTGCCTATAGATAAAGGATGCTGTAGGAGGGAGCTGAGAGAAACACTGTCCCCAGAAGAGTGTGTGCAGGGTATGGGCATGGTGCTGCTGGCCTACTTCTTTGCTTTCCACCCCTCCTGCTAGGTCTTGCTCCTAGCTCCCACTCTGTAACAAACTTACAGATCCATCTATGGTAACTTAAAAGACAGGAGGTTTACACAGTGTGTGTGTGTGTGTGTGTGTGTATGTTTGGGGGTGGGGAAGACTCGACAAAAAGAAACAGGGCTTGGAGCAGAGAAATAGGGAATGTGGGATCTCTTTCCAGTTCCCCAATCACTCACAGTATTGTAAAGGTCTCAAATAATACTAGGAGCTAATGCCATTAGATGGCCACTAGGATTGATTATCTAAGGGATATTGAAGCCAAATTTGATTGCAACAGTGAATAAACTTAGGGCCCTCCAGGTCGGGTGTCAGGTGGAGAGGCTGAAGGTTTTCTAAGAGGCATCCCAAAGGGGAATGGGAGGATATGGAAGACACATTCCCATGGATGAGAGGGAGGAAGGAAAATGTCACTGCAGCCTGTAGTTGTCAGGTCCCAGGAACTCAGGGAGGACCAAGCTGTTGAGTGGTTGTCTTCACACTCACTGCTAAGCCAGCAGGGAGCCTTGATGCCTGGTACCTGGGCTTTCATAGAGGCAGGAAGGAGGGAAAGAAGACTGAGCTCTAAGAGGAAGGGTCTCATCCACAGGAAAGAGGAATGGGCTCACAAAAATCCTGAGGGTCTAAAGTAGATGTGGGATTATGGGCAACTCCAGAGGGAAGGTGGGGAAAGAGGGCAGGAAGGGGTGCAATAACCTGGTTTGATTTAAGGAAACTGAAGGTTTACAGCTCCAAGGGTAGTGAGATGGGGCCAGGCCAAGAGGGCCAGCCTTAGCCTTAAAGACTGCGGCTGGGGTTACCTCCACCTCCAAGAATATCAAAGGAGTGCCAGACACCCAACAGTTACCTCCTCGGACTCAGGGAAATACTAACGCTGACCAATGGGGAAACGTACCTAATTGCTGCTGGTGGATGTTGTGCTGCGCAGGTAAGTCTGTCACTGGTGGACTAGAGATGAGGGCAGGGCCCCAGTGCAGCTTGGGCCATGAGGGGAAACGCAGACACTAGGAGAGCCTATTCGAGTCACTGCATCAAATGTAAGCGTTACAGCTTGGTTGGAAAGGTATCCTGGCAGCCAGGAGCCAAGGAATATCACAAAGTCACACCACACAACAAACCTCACACAAGAGATTTATAGGGAAGGGAAAAGCCAGGAGGGTGACTGTGTCTGGTCAGGCGAGAAACAGGATACAGGGCTTATACAGAGTTTCTTGGGGAGGGGGTGCAACTTTCCAGGATGGAGATTGGTGGGATTTCATGTCCTACTCTGTAGGATGAGGGCTGGCGTCCAGCAGTTAGAACAATTAGAGTGTTCTGTGGGTGGAACCTGGCAGTTAGAAGTCCTCAGGAGAGGGGTTTGACCACTCATGTGACTCGAGGGGCTTATACTTCCTGCATCCCATAACAATCAGAAGGCATCAAAATGTTAACAAGAATCGACTTCCTCCCTCCTTCTGCATGCCCTCCTTGTGTGTATGGTCCACGTGAGTATCAGTAAGATATTCACCACCAAATCTGTTTAGCCAGAGGAGTAAGGAACCCCAAGCCCTTCTTTTTAATCGTCACTAAAAGTTGGGTGTGGTGGCCATGTCTGTAATCCTAGTACTCCCCGAAGGTGGAAACAGGAAGATCGTGAGTTCAAGGTCATCCTCCAAGAGAGTCGTGGAAAGTTCAAGGACAGCTTGGGCTACCTCTTTCAAAAAAAAAAAAAGTAAATAAAAGAATCCTGAAAACAAATAAAACCAAAAGAGTTCAGTCTAGTCCAAGTCCCAGAAGACAAAGCCAACATTCCAGAACATGAAGGACTGTAGGACTTCATGAACTGTCTTCATGAAAAGGGTCTAATCAGAGGAAGCAACCTCTCCAGGTATTTCCAGCAGAAAGCAGTTGGTACAGTAACTAGCTGTCCAGGTCATGGAGAAGCAGAGAGGCTAAACCACCGAGAGATTAGCCATTGCAAGAAGCTATTGCATTTTCAGGAAGGAATGACCAATGGAGGAGCCAAAACCATGGTAGTTGGTACCCAGTGGAGTCTACAGAAGGAAGGGCTACCCAGTAAGAATGGGAACCAAAGAGAAAGTGCAGCCATAGCTGGAGAAGCTACCAAAGGCAGAAAGAAAGAGAAGTGTTCTGACCTTTCTTTTTCTATCTACTGTGAACAATGCCCACTGGCCAAGTTACCTGCAAGCCACTTAGAAAAGATTCTTTAAAATGTCGTTTTCTGGGAGGGCGCAGGCAGGAGTAAAGGAGGGTGGAGTCTGAATAATAATAGACCTGCACAGAGTCTCACAGACCTGGAAGCACCCATGAGACGGGCTTGGAATGCTCCGTCGGGAAGTTGTATTTTGCCAACTATAATTAATATAACATAACAGGCTTTGGTTTCCGCAGAATCAGATGGAGATTGAGGCCATGATTTCAGAGAAGAATGAAGTTCACTGGAGAGTAGAATGTCCTTACACTAGGCTATGATCACTCTCCAAAATTCTACCACTAAGGCAGTAGCTTAAAGCAACACCTACTTAAATTACAGTTCTGGAGGCCAGAAGTACGATCGGGTCCTGCTGGGATCAAAATCCAAGTGCTGGCAGACATGTGCCATTTCTCTGGGCTCCAGAGGACACACTGTTCCTTGCTTTTTCCAGTTTCTGTGGGTGCCCACATTGGTTGACGCAGCCACTCCATTCCCACCCAGACTTCTGTCCTTCGAGCTCCTTCTCTCATTCTTCAGCCTCCATCTTAGAATTTTACAAACCGACAAAATGATCCATGATCTCCAGTCTTGGGAATTTTGACTTAATCACACTTGCAAAATCCCTGCTACCAATTTTAGGTTTAGGAGGCCGACATCTTTAGGAAGGCCATTATCTTTTTATGGCCCTCACTTTATTTTCCTCCTAACCATGGATCTACGCCTCCAGAGCCTCTCCATATGCAGAAGTGATCACAGCTAGACTCCTTCAGGCCCTCGGTAGGCGTCTGTAGGTCCTGTGTGGACCATGACTGCCCTCTATAGACTGGTATACAGTACACATGTAGAAGATGATCATCCTAGCCCGGCGGTGGTGTGCACGCCTTTAATCCCAGCACTCGGGAGGTAGAGGCAGGCGGATCTCTGTGAGTTCAAGACCAGCCTGGTCTACAAGAACTAGTTCCAGGACAGGTTCCAAAGCTACAGAGAAACCCTGTCTCGAAAAAAAGAAGATGATCATCCAAACCTGGATAGATTGCCATTCATTTAAGAATGCTTAGGGCTGCAAGCTACTGAAAATATGGTTTTAACAAACCCGCTTTGTGCTTTTTGTTTTGTCTGTATGTGGCTGCTGGCTTTGCTTCAGCTTTGTTGTCAGGCTGGAATCGTAAGCTCTGTTATGATGCTGGATGAGGGAAAGGAGTTAACCAAGCACAGTGTGTCCTTTCTCCGCTCACTCGTTCCCTCCTATGGAGTGTGCACCGATAATAAAGTTATCCTGTTGGTCATGCTCAGAGGCTTCTACCTCAGCTTCTCTTTTGACTCCTGTGGTAAAGTAAGCTCTTTAGACCAGTGTATGCCCACAAGGCCTAAAGTCCTACCTGTTTGGCAGACTAGGGAAAGAGGATTGCAAGTTTAAGACTGTCCCCAGATAAAAGGGAAGTTCAAGGCCAACCCAGGCAAGGGATTGAAATGTAGCTCAGGAGTAGGATGATTGCCCGGCCGGGGTAAAACCCTGGGTTCAATATCTCTCACCGGGAAAAAAAAAGTCTATGGCCATCTTTCACAACCTTGGGGAATCCAAGGGACCAGTAAACTAGCTGTCATGTTGTATACCTTTTCCTAGGGAGATGCGTATATTCACCCCAGATAGCTCACCATTGATCCACTAACCTAAAGACTCCACCCAAGCCCAATTTGATAAGCTAATGAGATTGTTGCACTTACTCTCTGGAGAATGGGTGAGAGGTGACTTATAAGGGTGTGGGTGACCCTGAAACAGCTGTAGCACCCAAAATCCCACCCAATGATGGGTGATGGTCTTGTAGAAGCTGAGAAGCATGAGGAGTGATGATTGCGATCCCAGGTGTGGGTTCCCAGGACCCCTACCTTCTACTATGGAATGATGGAAGCTCCATTTCTATTACCGTGACCGACTATCACTGCATTGCTTTGTTTATTTCACCGTTAGGACTGTAGGGGCCAAGGTCATTTCTGTTCCATGACAGCAATAGTCACAGTGGTTGTAGTGTGCTAGCTGGATTGTGCCTAGAGGAATAAAGCTGTAAAGCAGGGTAGGATTCGGAGAGCTCACGAAACGCCCATAGCATGATTGAAAATGCTCATGGTAGTAGTAATGCTGATTAAAAAAAAAAAAACCATCATGTGATCAGGGGCCCATGAGGCTCCACCCTTAGCTGAGAGCATTGACAGTTGCTGGCTGAGGGGAGAGAGTCAGTTTTCTTAGGAGTGTGGCCTCTCCCAGATTGCTCATATACCACTGGATAGCCCTATACATGCTCAAAGCAGTAGCTCTAACTGGGCTATTCGTGGATTATATAGGAAAAAAATAAGGAAGATGACTTATGAAGTTGGGAGGGGGTTACACAGAGGGTATGGGGGAAACCGGAAGGAAGGGGAGATGCAAATGATCAAAATACATTGTACACACATATGAAACTCTCAGAGAACAGAGAATTAAAACAAGTCTTGTAAAAAAAAATCACAGAGAGTGCATTGCACTGTTATTATAGAGAGAGGGGAAAAGATTGGAACTGGAAAAAAAACTAAATGGCATCTCAAAGTGTCAACACTTTCGAGAGCCTGAGATTTTTGTCACTGTGCTCTAGTGCCTTCTGGAGAAAGCAGAATGTCTCCTAGGTCTACCCAGGCCAGAGAAGCAACTCTCCAAGAATAATGACCTAAGTACTCGTATCCAAAATGTGTTCTATGTACAGCATCAGTGGAGTGGGATGCAGTCCAGGGGACGATTGGCACAGCATGCACTTAGCCTTGTTCCACAGTTCATTAATCACCCTCAGTTCAAGAGCATTTATCATGATTACCTCCATCCCAGTCCCATGATGAGGTGGTGTGTTTGCTTTTTTTTTTAATAAAAATAAGAAAATGTGTCAGGCAGTGGTGGTACGTGACTTTAATCCCAGCACTCAGGAGGCAGAGGCAAACAGATCTATGATTGCAAGTCTAGTTTGGTCTACAGAGTGAGTTCCAGGACAGCCAGGGATACACAGAGAAACCCTGTCTTGGGCGGGGGAGGAGGGAAGAAGAACCTTTAAAAAAAAAAAGAAAAAGAAAAAAAACACATCTTTCTTGTAATTTCTGTAGTGAAGTTCTTAAGACCAGTTTCATTCATTCATTCAGTGAACTTTTATTAAACTCCTACTGTAAGCTAGGAAGTCCATGAGGGATCAAAACAAATTTAAAATACCTGCTTTTATGGAGTGAAGGTAATAAACAAAACAAATAGGTAAAATAAAAGATAAATTCCATGACATTCCACACTCAGAGGAAAGCTGATTTTTTTTTCCCCATAATTGGGACGATAAGCTTCCACCAGAACTGGTTTTAAACCTGTCTAGTTCTTCAATGACGGTTCTATAATCTTGAATCAAACACGCCAAGAGCTGTTTTAAATTTGATGAATGGGTGAATGGCAGCTTGCTTCAATGAACACACTTCTGAAAGCCAACCATTCAGAGACTGCTTTGTGTATGGAAATCAACCAACCCCTGGGGGAGCTTCCATCTGAGACAGCCATCGACCCACTCCCATCTCTAAACCCACCCTAATCCAACACTCTTTCCCAATGATTCTATAAAAGATTAGCAATTTCCTTTGCTCAGAGAAATCTACCAGACCAGCAAGGCTCTGTTTTACTTCAACAGCCTAAGAAGATGCTTGGATTTAGAGTGGTGGTCTTCATCTTTGACAAATCTGAAAGTGCCTTTGAGATTGTTTCAAAGATTCTCAATTGCCTACATTCCAGGGGACTCCTAACCAACAGATGCGCCCACCAGAGCCTTTATCCCACTCCCACTGGATGTCTCTGACCTATCTCATTAGAATGCTTTTGGATTCATTTTGTTCTTCTAGGATTTGCAGCTAGTCTTTCTTTGTGCTTGCAGATGCAGTGTTTGTATAATTAGAACTTTTCTTCTAGCTGCATCATCTGGTGGATATTTTTACCATTGATTTGCTTCTTTTTTTTTTCTCCTGCTCACTTAGCTTTGTTTTGGCTAAACTATTAGTACAAAGTCTCATTGTGTGCACTTTGTTTTGATCTCAATTGTCTGGTATTGGCTGAATTAATAGAGGATATCCCACAGGAAGACTGGAAACACAGACTTCAGAGCAACCTAAGCCAGCCTGAGGACCGGAAGAGACAGAGAGGCTTTTGTCCTGGGGTCCCCTCCAAATTTATATGAGGAAGTTTCCTGTCTTTCATTTGTCGAGTCATTGAACCTATGGCCCCTCCCATAGGTTCTGAAACACCCACAGGAACACACACACTTCTGACCTGCTATGGAGGTCACTTTATCATGGGTTTAGGATGTCAAGGCCTCAGTCTCTTCCTGACTCCCTTGCAATCAGCTTGCAAGGAGGAAATGTTTACTTTTGATTCATAGTCTTCTTGGTTTCAGCCTGTGGTAGGGTCTGAGCCATGTAGCACACGATGGAGGGAGTACGTGGCAGGTTCACTTCGCTGTAGCCTGGAAGCCAAGAGAAAAGGTGGAAGACTCGGGTCTGATAGCCCCTTCAAGGCATATGTCCTGTGACCTAACCTTGACTAGCCCCCCCCTCTGTTAAATTTATTGTAGGAAGAGAGTACATGTGCCGTGGGACATATGTGGAAACCACAGGACAAGTGGCAGGGATCTGCTTTTGCCTTCCATTATGTATACCCCCAGAAGTAAAATTGGGTTGTCAGACTTGGTAGCAAGTGGCCAGACCTACTGAGAAAATCTTGTCAGACCCAGGATCTGCTTCTTATACGTTCCCTCGCCTCCCAATGGCAGGTCAGCCACCAAGTGTCTCACTGCAAACCATAGGCCTGGCCTGGTTCTCCTTCTTATCCAACTTTGTATTCAATACATAACAATTTGTAGTAAAAAGCAGCTAAATGAAATTGTCTTGGTTTACTGGGATTGCCACAGAGAAGAACCACAGGCTAGGTGATTTCATTTCCTCATGGTTCCTCATTTCCTCACAGTTTTAAAGAGTCTGAGATTAGTTGTTGGCCAATTGATTTCTTGGAGCCTCCCCCTTAGCTTATAGATGGCTAGCCCTCGCCTATGTCTTCACACACTCTTCCTACTCTGTCTACAGTCATCTGAATCTTCTGTTCTTACAAGGCTGTGGGTCATGTGGAGATGGGTCCATAATAATGACCTGTCCTTAACTTCATTGCCTCTTTATAAGGAATCCATCTCTAAACAGGGTCACTGTTGGGGGTATGCTGTCAGACAATGGTCTTGTGCCCTGTAAAGATTTGTCTCTTGTACTTGTTTAATAAAATGCTGATTGGCCAGTAACCAGGCAGGAAGTATAGGCAGGGAAACCAGAATAGGAGAATTCTGGGAAGAGGAAAGGGTCAGTCTGCAGTCATCACCCAGACACAGAGGAAGCAAGATGAGATTGCCTCACTGATAAAAGGTACCAAGCCACATGGCTAACACAGACAAGAATTATGGGTAAGTGCAAGTTATAAGAGTTAATAAGGAGCCTGAGCTAATAGGCCAACAAGTTTATAATTAATGTAAGCCTCTGTGTGTTTCTTTGGGACTGAACAGCTGCGGGACTGGGCGGGACAGAAACCTTTGTCAACAGGGTACTTGTGATTAGGATTTCAAGGGAATGCATATCCTTGGGACAACTGATGACTTAGTGAAGAACTTGACACACAATGGTAAGAAATTAGCACATTTGAAAATAGGTCTAGAAAACTGTAGGGAAAATATGTCCAATATTGAGCTTCTTTGATTAATATGCCAGGGACTAAACACAAAATACTGACTCCAAGAGAGATTCAGCTGCTCTGCTCACAGTCCCAGACATCTGTCCCCTGTGTACTGCACTTCATTGTCACCATCATTTGCTTTCCTGTGTTCCTTCTACTTTTTCTCATGACCTTGTAAGTAAATTTGTCATGGGAAAAGAAGGATCACATTGTAAAGTGTATCACGCCGAGAAATACCAGAGCAGAGGCATAACGGCAGAAGATGAATCTTAACCAGCGCTAAACTGGGCTATAAGACAAGGATTTTTGTAAACTTCAGGAAGACGGGAATTGGCTGTCGAATTCTGAGATTTTCTTACATCGATTGCCCTAAGCTTTGGATTTATATCAACCAATTCACAGAATCATTAGTCTTGTTGAGGAGTGGAGATGTTAAAAGCAGTGGCATGGGAGAGGCAAGCAGAGAAACGAAATAACCCAGAGATGCCACAACTGTTAAAGGACAAGAAAATAATATTTAATAAGGCAGTTTCTGGAGGCTTCTCCTTAGAGGCAAGTCAATGTTTAACCAGGAGCTCTGGAGTGGGGACAATGTGAGCTGTGGTATTTGCCAAGTTCTGTGGTGTAAATACGCCCACCAGGGCCAATTTCCAGGTAACCATATGACGTTGCTGAATGTTGCACTGGGCAGAGAGACACTCAAAGGCGGGTATAACCGCTGCTCAGGGATCTTGGACAGAGATTTGGAATTATAAACCAAGTAAAAATGAATCCGCAGGGACTCCAGAAGCCATCTGAGCTTCACAAACCCTCAGGTGGAGTCAAGGGCAACTCAATCTCTTTCTTTCACTGTGCTCTGACATGAAAAGGAGAATAGGAAAAAGGAGTTGTAAGGAAAAATTGTCAGTTTGAGAACTTTCCAATATATAGCCTTATGCAGAATTAAATGAGATAGAAATGGAGCCCTATTTACCCTGTCAGACTCTTGGTTCATGGAACAAAAGGACTGCTCAGAGGATTACTCAGTGGTAGAGTACTTGCCGAGCATGCATGAGGTCCTAGGTTCAATTCCTACTACTGCCAAAAAAGAAGAAAAAGGAAAAGAACAAAGAAAAGAAGAGATGACCTATAACCTATACGTACAACAAGCAGAGGGGTCTTTAAGAGAATGACTGTCCTGTGACATCACTGGAGTCAGAATCCACTTTTCGCTGACCTAAATGAAGCTGATCCTGGCTCCCTGAACCTCCTCCTCTTAGCTGGCAGGGGACACAGGTGACTGGTCAGGTGCCCAATTGCTTCAGTAGTGATCAAGCCACTCAAATGAGGTCAAGCTGGCCCCTCCGTATGTCTGCAATAGCATATCTCTACTGGATTATTCAGCTGGGTGCTAAGTGGAACAAGTGTGCATGTCTCCTTATGCACGGGCTTCCCCCAGCTATGCTCCTGCCTCTGTTCCCTCCACAGTGAAATACCAGCCATCTTCTGCCTCTTCTCACTTCCTTAAAAAAAGCAGTGCTTTCTTATGGTGACTGCTGGCCTTCCTAGATCATGGACCTCCTTTCCACTGCTATTGCCTTTGCTCTGTGCAAAGCAACACCTCTTCCTATTCTACCCCTATAAAGACAGGGAGCATGTCTGTTGTGCGGACTTCATCTTCCCAATGCCTTGAACATTTTTTTAAATATTTTTATGGTTTATTTATCTTTTATTTTATGTGCATTGATGTGAAGGTGTCAGATCCCCTGCAACTAGATCTTCAGACAGTTGTGAGCTGCCATGTGGGTGCTGGGAATAGAACCTGGGTCCTTTGGAAGAGCAGTCAGTGCTCTTAACCACTGAGTCATCTCTCCAGCCCTTGAACATTTCTTTAAATAAACAAATGTTCCATGTCCTTCCCTGAGCTCACTACTAAAGCATTTCAAGGAATGGGACCTGAGGGCTAAGCCTCCATCAGCTTCCTTTTTGTTCAGTCATTCTACCATGGTCCAACCCATTATGGCCAATGCCATGAGCTATTTAACAGGGCCACCCAAGGATAAAGAATCCCCTGCAAGTGTGTGAGGATCCCCCAAAGATGGAATACAGTTTCTAGATGTGGTCTACTCAATCCAAACAGGCTACAGGAGGTAGATGCTGACATGACCACCCGTGATTCCCAGCTTCTAACATTCATGCCATTGTGCATGACCCTCTCCTTGGGTGTAGGATGGACTCACGGCTCAGTCCTGGTCAGTAGAATATGACAAACATGATGGGGGTATCTCATCATCATTAAGTTAAAGGACCATGATCTCTGACTGGTTATTCTCTCTGTGTTCTTGCATTATACTTGTCTGAAAGATATCTATAATTCATCTAGCAAAGAGCTGTGGGCAACCTGTAGACAACAGTTGGAAATTGAATCTTACTAAATGTCACATGATTTTAGAAATTTTCCAACAAAGTCTTCAGATGAGGCTGCCACCTTGATTTCAGCCATTGAAATACCTGAGTCAGAGATTCTGGCTAAACTGTCTGGCTAGCTGTGAGATAATAAATATGTCCCTTTTGAGTCAAGTTCTGGGATTATTTGTTATGTGTCAGTAGATAACTATGCACAGCCAAATGGCATCTCACCTCCATGTTACTTATACTGTTTCACTCAGGCTGGTCCTCCCGGGCTGACCATTCACAGCAACGGAACCAACACATTTCCAGACTTCGTCTTTCAAGGGCAGAAGCAATGGGAAGCTTGAATGACTGACTGTTCATGAAAGATCTCCTGGGTTGAGCCTGTATTCAAGAGCCTGTATTCAAGGTGGAGACAGAAGCCCACCTCTAGAGCCTTGTAACGCCAATATTGGGAGCTGAGGTGTCATCGCCCTTGGAGAGGATGACCAAGATTGCTGAAAGTGACCCCAGGCCAGCAGATAAAAAGATGCCATATGTTGGGGATGAATTGGCCTCCATCACTCTTGGAGAATGGCTTATATTTTGGACAAAGGTGGCTACAGGCCCTATGTTTGAGTCTTTGAAGCAATCCCAAGCCGTCAGTGGTCTAGCAGCCATGTGCTGTCTTTTTCATACACCCAAGCTCCTGCCTTGAATAAAAATGTCCCCTGCAGAGAGCCCTGAACCCCTCTGAACCTCAGCCAAAGCCAAGACATAGAATACCCAGTAATGGGTGGAGCAGAAGCTAGGCCTCTTTCTAGTCTCCCCAAGACCCGTGGTTAACTAGGAAACATTAAACACCCAGTTGAGGCCCTAACAGAAGAAAAACAAACCAGCTCACAGAAAGAGTGTTTACACCCTTTCCATCCAACAAATTATGTGCCTTACAGAGGGTAACTGGGAAACACATGACAAAAGAGACAAATGATTGGAGTTTGTATCCTCCCACAGGCTGCTGCTGCTGCTCTCTGTGTGTGATGGAGAGGGTGGAGGGAGAGAAGGAGGGGGAGGGGGAGGGAGAGAAGGGGGTTGGGACCTTCAGTGTAACCTAAGGGAGGGCAGAAGGGCTCTTCCCTCAGGTTGTGAGTGCTGTGCTGAGATGCCCTCTCTTTCTTTTGCCCTGTCTGCTGCAGGCCGGAGCTCAGCCCGCATGCTCTGTGCACCACAGATTCTGCTGTCCCAGGGGATGTCTGGGTGTGACAGTCCAGAGAGCAGCACTGTCTACCCTGAGACACCGTCCTCCTTTAGGGTGTAGGATGCAGTGACTCTGAAGAAAGGCTCTGAGGAGGCTTGGTGAAGAGAAAAGAATAGTTGCTCTGGGGCCTGAGGAGCGTGGGGTGAAGCCAGGCCCCGACACCTACAGTGTGAGCTTCAGTGTATGACCTGGTACATACATGCCTTTCAGCTTCAGTGTATGACCTGATACATACATGCTTTTCAGTGTCAGCGCTCCCATCTACATATCTGTAACAGTTTACTGGCCCCGTGTCTACCTCCTATGGTTCAGCAAGTCTAGTGAGACCCTTGTCAAAGTTCAAACTTAGGGGAGCACAAGGGAGTCCCATAAGCAACATAATTAATACTCTAAGGATATACATGTATGTATTTGCATATGATATAAGTACACATTCTCATGAGTGTGTGTGCACATGCAGATGTGGATGCACGTGTGTGCATGTGCGTGGAGAGCCTTAAGATCAGTGTTGATGTCCTCCTCAGTTGGTCTCCACCTTAGTTTTGAGACATGTTCTCTCACTAAACCTAGAGGGGTAGACTGTCCAGCCAACGGGCTCCAGAGAGTTGCCTGTCCCTGCACGCTCCCACACTTGGAAGTTATGGACACAAAGCTGTACTTGACTTTTGAGTATTTTCATGCTTGTGTGTCAAGTACTTTACTAAGCAAGCCATCTCCCCAGGCTTTTTAATGCAATATGTTTACAACTCTAAATTAGTGAAAAGAATTAGTCCTCGGAAGAATACCACAAGGTATTGTGTGCTCACTAAATGGCTGTGGTGGGCCATTAGCTGCCTTTGCTTGGCAGCTTTTTAGGAGGTTTAGGAGGTAAATCCTAGCTGCACGAGAGCCTCTGCTGGCCAGTCTGGGCCCAAACTCACCTTTGCCGTCCTGATTTGCACCAGCAAATGACTAGCTGAATACGCAGAGAGGGCCTATAGGTCCGTCTGATCCTGTCTTTACTCCTCAGCTCTGCCACCGTGGGAAAGTTAGTCCACAACTCTGGGCCTCAGACTATTTATGTGTAATCGCCATCAAAGCTATCTCCACAACTCAGGATACCTGACCCATGGCTAGTGTTTAGTCACCATGGCTGTCATTATGGGATCATTGACCAGGCAGGCGTCAGGATAATATGAAAATTTTCCTTGGCTGGAAACAGGGCTGGCACTTGGTGGGGGCTTTCTCACTGCCTCTGTGATAGGATGCAGATGCCCAGCCTTCTTGTTAATTAAATATGCAGCTGGCCTGGGAGCTGCTGCCTGGAGCTGCCTTTACTGCTCTGTCTGCTGCCATCTGGATATCAGAGGGAACATAGAAAGGGGATCCAGGCAAGGCAGAAACAGCTGAGGCAGAGGGCCCCGAGAGTCCAGGTCTCAATCTGTTTGCAGCACACGAATTGAGAAGCATAGGTTTTGGCAAGGAACAAAATAGCATCCCCAGGTTACAATGAGCTCCCTTCTGCTTTTTTCCTTCACATGTAGAGTTGGAGCTTTGGCTCAGTTTTGCCCAAGTCTCTGTTCTGATGACTGAACTCTCCAGTTTGAGGAGAGCTGAGGATGTAGGGAACTCCAGCAAGGCAAAGAAAACATTTTTAAATCATTTTGGGTAGGTGTCTTTGTTTTGATGCTCTCTGACATTGAGAGGCAGGAAAGGCTTTGAACAAAAGCTGGCCATAGGCAACAACAACAAATGTCCATTTGCACATTTAGTAAGACACAGGCTACACTAAGAGCCAGGAGGTTTGCTGGTGAGACAGAGGAGCTATAAAATGGCAGAACGTAGACTCCTCCCATTTTTAACAGGACTGGAGAACACCTGGAGAGCTCATTAAAAACAGAGTTTTGGGCAGGAGAGAGGCTCATTCCCTGAATTGCGTGCACAAGGTCCTGGGTTCGAGCCCCAGAACACATTTTTGTTTGTTTGTTTTAAGCTAGGCATGCTTGTAATTCTAGCACTGGGAAGGCAAAGGTGGGTGAATCCTAAGCCTTGCTGGCCTAGCCACCAAGTCAAATCTCAGGCCAATGAAGGACTCCATCTCAAGGGAGGAAAAAGGTGGCTGGTACCTGAGAAACAGCACCAAGGCTACCTTCTGGCCTCCACACCCAAGCAGACAACCTGTGCATACACTCGCACCAATATGAACATGCATACCTACATATAAACACAAACGCCTGTGCACTTGCCCCGATATGAGCATACACATACATATAACACAAACACGCATGCAACACACTTGCCTCAGCCAGCCTAGGTGTGGTGGAAAGCAGGACTCTGCATTTCTAAGAGACCCCCAGGTGACTGTGGCTCTGGTGTTAGGCGGTTTGGACTCTGGAGTCACACTGCCCGGGTTGCAACGCACAATAGTTGAGCTCACCATGGGCAGTGGGACCTTTGGCAACGTAACCTCTCTAAGAACCAGCTTCCTCACCTGTAAAACAGATGGAAAGAGTAGCATTCCACGGGGTTCTCACGAGAGGGGAATGAACTAAGCACACACACACACACACACACACACACACACACACACACACACACACACATACTTGAAGCCCTTACCTGGAACACAGGAAGCCCTCAATATGTGTTAGCTCTTGGAATCCTTAATGGCTAAGCATCTCACCATGAGAACTTCGAGCGCCTGCCTTTATAAACAACCTAGAAAGGATGTGTAGGACGGCCCCTATGCATTCAGGCCTCCACAAAGTATCTGCATATCCTTTCAAGGGTCCCAGGGGCCCTGGAAGTTCACCCTTCTCACATCCTTGGTTAAGGAGGTTATAATCACATTCACATTTGTAACACTTCTTTTCCAGCATTCAGTGTCAACGGACATGATGCCTGGTAATAGCTCTTGTTTTTGAGCCTCTTCTTTGTGATCGTGGTGATCCATGGTTCTACGTTCCTTCAAGGCAGTCACAGCCATTTCTATCCTACAAAGTAACTGAGGCTCAGAAAACTTGTTGAGTGCTGGAACCAAGGTACGCTCAACTCTGTCGGCCCGTCACCACGTCACCATACTCCCTTAGAGTAGTGACATTACTAGAAGAATGTATTCAGCAAAGACCAAGTGATCAGGAGCCCACGGAACAAATTAAGGATGCCCTCGACCTCAGATCACTTTTACCTAACTGAGAATCAAGATGAACACTGGGGCTGGCATGTACCTCAGCAATGGAAACTGCCTCATATGCTACAGCTTTGGGTTCAGTCCTCAACATAACAATAAGTAAATGGATAAGTAATCATTATAATCAAATAATGGACATGGCAGAGGTTTCTGTGGTACCCCCGGTATTTATGTGTTCCTTGTATTTTGAAGCCTGCCTTGCAGTTATATCACTAGACTATGGCTAGAGAATGTGGGTGGGCACGGATAATGCACCTCTGGGTGTGGCCATTATGAGCATGTGTGTTCCTTCTTCCCCTTGTCTTACAATAGTAATTATTACAGCCATGTGATCCAGATGATGCTGTTCAGATGCAGGCAGACAGCTCAGTGGGTCTCAGAATAAAAAAAAAGGGAAATGAATCTCAGGGGGACCACACCATGGGATCCTTGGTTAATGCAATATTTTCTAATTTCCTCTGCTCAGAGAAATAAGGCTGCCATGGTTGTGAAGGAGGAGTTCCAAAAAGACCAGTGGGCCCTGAAACACATATGGGGAATCACCTGAAGACCTTGTTCTAGACCCAGCAGGATGAAATATTTTGTAAGGGTACTAGAGATGATAAATCTTTAATAAAGCAATTCTAAGGATTAGCAACATTTGGAGAACCCTGCAATATGAACTTTTACATCCACCCGGAAAACCACTCACAGCAGAGACATTGTCACATGACCTCCCAGAGGGAAGGCTCTGGGGTGGAGTTTCCCTGGTAGACTAAGGTCCTCCTCCCAACTGTGTCAAAACGACTTCACCTTTAGCACTTGCATTTTGTACAGTTGTTGTCTGATTGAGTTAGTATAGTAGAGTTGTCATAAATTGCCCCCAAACTTAGTGACATAAAATAACAATAATCATATTGTATCTCTTCAAGTTTTATGGATCAGACATTCAAAGGTTACCCGTTGGGCAGTTCTAGGTCAAGCTGTCTCTCAAAGGCATGTCACATGTTGGCTGGTGCTGTGTTACCTGAAGACTCAAGTTGGAATGGAAGATCTACTCCTCAGTGGCCTTGTTTGTATGGCTGATGGCCATAGGCTTCCCCACAGGACTGTGTGAATGTCCTCACTGTGCGGTGGTTGGCTTCTTTCCAAAAGAACCATCTAAAGAACAAGGAGAAGGTGGTGATGGTGCAGGATCTCTTGGTCACACGGGTTAGCTCCGCTCAGCATGGGGGAGGGGGCAACTAGACAAGGGCAAGAATTGCAGAGGTGAGTATCTGCGAGGCTGGCTAGCATAATCACTGCTGTTCATATGTGAAATACTCCAAACCATGTCTGACACATGATTGGAACTTGGCAAACATTTGCTATTTGTAACCTCTCACCCAGAACCCTGGCTGCCCCCCACCACTTTTTTCTTCCTCATGCATTCTGTGAAGACACAGATGTGTCCTTTGTTCTGGGAGGCTGTGTACTGGACACTTGACTGCCAGGAGAAAAGCACCCCACCCTGGTACTCTATACCCTGGGGAGGAAGTATACTAATAGAGACAAGAGAACTTCTAGGAGCTTGCATTTCTCAAGGTGTATTCACTACCACTATTTAGTTCGAGACACACAGTGTGGAGGGGTTAAGACCACTAACTCTGGAACAAGATTGCCTAGGAGCAACTGAACTCTCAGCTCTCTTTATTAGTTGTATGACCTTGGACAAAGTTACTTCCTGGACCTGTTTTCTTCTTTGTTATAAATATGAATAACAATTCTTACTTCATGGAGCTGTTGTATGAATTATATACTCTAACTATATGAAAGGCTCAGAACAATGTCTGGCTTGCAACAATGCTCATAAATATTATCTATTATATCTACCCAGAGATGGGGATCAAGGACGATACAAAGGGACAAGGAAATAAAGAGATGCATGACCAACTCAGACCTGTATCTGTGATACTTTGACAAGT
Source organism: Ondatra zibethicus (assembly GCA_004026605.1). NCBI lineage: Eukaryota > Metazoa > Chordata > Mammalia > Rodentia > Cricetidae > Ondatra > Ondatra zibethicus. Next base: position 317,210 of record PVIU01000102.1, on the reverse strand, counting down.
GCAAGGTAAAACCCGTGTTAAAGCAACTCTCTAGTGCTTTCCCTGGACACCTAAGGCTGGTTTACAGTGATGGACACAAAGCTTGAGCAAGCATATGCATGGATGCTGTGAACTGCTGGGCCAGGCATGGGCACCTCCAACATCACCTGGTACATGTTATTTATCTGACTTCCTCTATGACTGGGACAAGCTCTTTCCTGGCTCTCTCCAAGTTCTTAATTTTTAACTCCATTTCCTAATTCTCTTTGTTTAAGAGAAGTTTGGGTACCTGAATGGATTGCCTTCTATTGATGGGGAGTGGCAAGGGAGTTGGTGCTGGGGTCCAGGGTTCTGTCCCTGTGGATGGGAGCAAATGGAGTGAGATGGGACAGCAGGAAGGTAGAGAAAATCTAAGGGTGTGGCATCAAATACAAAGAAACAATCAGCTAGAGGATTCTCAGCACTTTAATTGGTGAATCTTAGGTAAGTTACAGAAAACAGAAGCCAGGGGCTGCTGGACTTTTTGCCCAGGGAGGGTTCTAGGTGAACAGATTCTGGGGTATAACATAAATACTGCTCCCACGGTGCAGGGATCTCTGCAACCTTCATGGCCAGCAGAGTGATGAGCTACCATGAGAGGCAAGAAGGCAGCTTGGCTCAGTGTGACTCAGTTGCTAGTGTTGTTTCAAACTTCAAAAGTCTGACCCCAAGGGTTATTTAAGCACAGCACAATTTGGCGAAAACTTGATCCTGCATACACAACAAAAAACACATAAATCGCCAGGCGGTGGTGGCGCACGTCTTTAATCCCAACACTCGGGAGGCAGAGGCAGGCGGATCTCTGTGAGTTCAAGACCAGCCTGGTCTACAGAGCTAGTTCCAGGACAGGCTCCAAAGCTACAGAGAAACCCTGTCCTGAAAATCCAAAAGAAAAGAAGAGGAAAAAAAACCACATAAATCTCTACGAAGAACAAAGTAAGCTAAATACAGATCAGATGTGACTACATAAAAACTCTTTGTAAAGCTTATAGATTGAGTGAGAAAAACAAATCCATGATAAGTGTCTGGGGAAATACCTAGTGCCAGAAAATCTCTGGCCACACAGACAGTGCAAAGGTCACCAGGCTAGGAAGCACAGCTGCTTTGGCCTCCTGGGCAGAGAGCAGGTTTTGCATTCCTTCTCTTGAGGGAACAAGCCTGTGTGCATAACACCCCTAGTGCGTGTCTGTGAGCACAGAGACCTCCATGCCCCCATACCATGGAACTCTAATGAGAAGGCTGAGTTGTAGAAGGTGGGGATAACACACAGAAAACGAACACAAGGTCCCTGTGTGCCTGAAGATTGTCTCCTCAAAGGCTCACTTGGTTCAGCAGACACCAAGCCAATCGTGTTGGAAACTATGATACACGAGAGGCTCGTGCTTGGGCCGAAACCTGGGCACCGACCTGGTGTGGGAGAATTGTCTGTATTCTGTCAATCATGTTTTAGATGAATGCTGATTGGCCAGGCAGGAAGTATAGGTGGGAAAACCAGACAGGAAGTAAAGGTGGGGCCAGAAGAACAGGAGTATTCTGAGAAGAAGGAAGCTCTTTTCTGCACTCCTGCCCAGAGCACTGAAGAAGCAGGATGTGACCTGTCCCTCTGAAAAAGAATGGTGCCCAACCAGGCCCTCCATGCTACAGAATGGAGGCCAATGCGGGGCATGAACCCACAACCCTGAGATTAAGAGTCTCATGCTCTACCGTATGGTATTGGGAGCAGGGTGCAGTAGAAGAGCTTTGTGTGATTGAGAACAGCAGGGAACTCTGGGTGGCTCTAGTGAAGTGAGTTCTTCCCAGGCTCAGAGGATGGGATTAGGAGCATAGGTGTATGTTTAGCTCTATGGCAGGGCTTAGATTTAGGAGTGAGAATATCAGATAGTTTAAAGTGATCACTTGGCTACCAATTATAGACTAGAATTCAGCAGACCATGTAAGTGGGGAAGTCTACAGAAGGACTCTAGAGTAGGAGTGGAAGAGGCAGTTGATCGGAGGTGCAGAGTTGACCAAAATTAGCGGGGCTTCTTGGAGTCACACTGTGATAGCAGGGGAGAGAACCCCTGCCACTATGACTCTGCAGTGACAACCACAAAGGAACCTTGTCTGATGCTACTACACAGTGGGACTCTGGGGAAGAAGACAGATCACACCCAGGCGTGCACTATCCAACAAACAACAAAGGCCATTCCCACCCCAAGCCATTCTCCTTCATTTTGGGTCTCACCAGTGGGAGGGGGGGGTCACTGGCCTCCAGTCTGAGCAGCTGATGGCTGGCCTTCTGGCTGGCAGGTGTGCCCTCATACACACTTATTAATGGAAGTTTGGAAAAGAAGGAGCACTAGGAGGTTTGGAAAGGGGCATAAGGCCAGGATATTCATGTTCTGGGGCTCCAGTTCTCAGTCATGACATGCCTTGGGCCCTGGAAGTCCCAAGGCCATCCATGTGACTTCAGTCCTTGGTCTGGGTGGGCCTATGCACCTACAGCAGAGCCCAGAGGGAAAGCGGCAGAGCAAACGTACAGGAAGGGCAGGGAACCTACAGTGGATGCCCAGTGTTCTGTAGCTGTAGGGGATCATAAGACTCAAGAAGTAAAGGAAATGTGTGCACACACCCAAATAAATGCAAATACAAGGCCCGGGGAGCTCCTAAAACTTACAAACTTCACAAGATGGTTGCCAAGGTTAGACAGACAACAGCGGTCACTGGAAAGGGAGACTCCCTGAAAGAGCATTTCCTGCTGCTGCCAATCCCAGTCTTGCCTTCGCCTGGAATATCATGAATCTGTGAGATGGCTTTTGTATTAGGAGGTTTCTTCTTCGTTTTTCTTCTCTAATCTCACCTGAGACCACAAAGCCAGAGGTCTCAGATCCTTCACTAGTTCCTCGGCTTTTGATTGGTCTGGTCTTAGCAGGAACACAGCCTGGTGCCCATAGTTCATACCACACTCCTCTGGGGCATCTTCCCAGTGATTCTGACTTGTTTGTCCTCTGCAGAGGATCTTTTTCTCACATTGTGACTTCTGGTGTCTTCATTTCTCTACCGGACAAGAACTTGGGGTTAGCTGTGTGACCTCTAAGGCTTACCTGATGACTGGAAAGTGTGAACTAAGCCAGTGGATTTAGTTACTGTTCTCATTGCTATGACCAACTGCCTGAAAAGAAGCAACTTAGGGGAGAGAAAGGTTATTCTGACTTACAGTTCGAAGAAACATAGTCCATCTTGGTGGAGAAGTCATGGCTGCAGAAAGGCAAGGTGTCTGGGCCTGTCGCATCTGGGGTCAGGAAGCAGAGAGAAACAAAAGCTATTACTCAGCTTGTTTTCCCTTTTTATTCACCCCAGGACTCTAGTCCATGGAATGGTGCCATCCATATTTAGGGTGGGTCTTCCTAAATCAGCCAACCCAATCCAGAACCTCCCTCACAGACACGCCCGGGAATTTGTTTCTATCAGGATTCTAAATGTCATCCAGCTGACAATGAAAATGAACCCCCACAGCCACTATGTGCCTCACCCCTACTCAGAGTTCTTGTTCTCCTTGGGCGTCTTCGTGCAGACTGGCCTAAGTCAGCTCCTCAGACACCAAGACTGAGAGCAGCTGCTTCTGTTCTGGAGTTTCTCTCTTGCCTCCTTGGTCCAGAGTTCCGGTTCTCTTACAGTTTTATAGAAATTCAGATATCACAGAATGGAGGCATTGCCTGGGGTCATAGAAACACCCGGCCCACACTCCTTTTGCTCACCCGCTGGTCAGAGCCCTTGTCTGCACCACGGCACCAATGGCTCTGTGAGCTTTTCCCCTCTTGGCTGATTTCAAACACACACAGTGAGAGCCGCAGAAGGGGAACTCAAGTGAGCTCATGAAGAGACACTAAGGGGCCCTGTGGGATTTAGATAAAGGAGAACCACTGGCTGACCAAGCCGGACAGTGACATGATGACGCAAGGGAGCTTCCTGTCACGCACTACCTGCACGTCACTGTTTGTTAGAATAGTTTCTGGGCCAGAACTCTGCTTGGCTTTGTGGACATACTGTGAACAAATCAAGCTTCTCAGCCACAAGGAACAGGGCCTGGGAACACAGAGAGGAACCTGTCTTCAGACAGAGCTGTTTGGAGTTTCTCTGAGGAAGTGACCTAGATGAGCCCTGAAAAACGAAAAGAAGCCACTCTTTTGAAGAGCAGGGAGAGAGTGTCCAGGTGCAGATATGGGGGTGGGCATAGAGATTACAGAGAGGGACCCTGGGACTGACAGAGGCAGGGGAGTGAGGTGTGAGGTAACAGGGAGCAACATGATACGGGGAGGTAGAAGTTGAGGGTGGTTTGTGCTGTGACAACGGGGATAAGAAGAATGGCCCAAGGAGAGCACATTAAGAGACAGACCATCAGGGTGCGCTCCACATTAAACAGAGCTGGGGATGAGGCCCTGTCAGGGATAGAGGCTGCAGGAAGTGCTCCACATTTCTGGCTGGGACTGTAATTTCCTAAGGTAAAGAAGCCTGGGTAGGTGAGACCACTTTTGGAGGGTAAAACAAAACCAGGTTTGTCGACAGCTGCCTGGGCTGTCGAGAGCTGCACAGTCCCACGACGCTACCTGCTACCTTAGCCGTCGGAGGAGTGCTGTCCAGAGGCTTCCTCTCTTGACTTTGCCACAGAAAGGAATTTCAGGATGAGCTGATATGAACTGGAGCTGGATTTTATTATGAAGATATTTCAACAAAGGTTTATGTATAGGGTTAATAAAAAGAGGGGTGCTGGAGGGGGTGGGCAGACTCAAGCGTGAGTCTGGGCTTCTCAAGGGAGAGTCACACACAGATGTCTTATCAGCACCACATATACCATCTGGGTAGCTCTTATTACATCTCAAAGGACTGCTAAGAAACCCACCCCTTTTCCTTCTTTCCCAATACATGAGGTTATAGGGCTGCTCCAATGGTGCCTTGGAGAGCCTTGTTAAGAAAGCATGGGTCGCCGGGCGGTGGTGGCACACGCCTTTAATCCCAGCACTCGGGAGGCAGAGGCAGGCGGATCTCTGTGAGTTCAAGACCAGCCTGGTCTACAAGAGCTAGTTCCAGGACAGGCTCCAAAGCTACAGAGAAACCCTGTCTCAAAAACAAAACAAAACAAAACAAAAAAACAAAGAAAGCATGGGTCACAAGGGTTGCACATGGGACTTGACATGCCTTTCACTATAAATGGGGTTTCTTGTGAGATTCCTAGGAAATTGCAAGTTTGCATACAGGGAACGAATAAGGCCAAATTCAAAGGCTGGCTTACACCTAATGCATGATTTATTGATATTTTAGCATTCTTATTTGAAATGCCTCTATAAAAAAGGAATGTTGTCTCTACATAGGCAACCTTCACAGTAATTATCCTGAAGTTCTTAACTGTCAGCCGCTGTGAGGCTCCAACAAGACTCCAGGCTGAGGGCCTCCTTTCCCCACCTCTTCCCACTGTCTGTCTGTCTGTCTGTCCTGCTGTAGGGTGATACCCCAAAGGGGGTTGCAGAGGCTGAATTTGAGGAGAACAAGTGAGCAGCCTGATTAGCGGCTGATTCAGGATTCCAGGCGAGCAACTGAGGATGTCCCAGGGTGGCAACAGGGAGACAGACACCCTCCTTAGCAAGCAATGACAACGGCACTGGGGTTGTGACTCAGCCATAGAGCATCTGTCAAACACGCAAGGCCCTGGGTTCAATCCCCAGCTTGGAAAAAAGGCATAGTGAAAAAGCGCTTTTTAAACTACCCTAAATGCTCTAGATTTCCACCTGTGAGATGCTGAGCGGCCAGCCAGATGAAGGAATTCTTTTTGGAGAACATTGAAATGAAACCACCATATGGAGGGAGTGGAGGCGAGGTGAGGGATGGGGAAAACGGGGTCAAAAGAGACCAGGCTGAGCCCCAGCAATGCAGCATCCTCCACAGCTGACTGACATGGGGAGGAAGTTCTGGGTACCATCTGTGCCAGGGAAACGGTATCCTGGGAAACAGATGGCTGAACAGGCACGCCCCCTGGCTGACTGGAGCCCTGCAGCCAGGGTCACCTTCCTGGGAGGTTTAGGATGGAGCATTCAGAGAGGCTGTGGGCACAGCAGGCTGCTGTCCTTGTCAGCATGACTGCCCCGCTGCGAGACCAAGGCTGCTCTGCTTGGTACGGTTCTTTTCCTTGGCTGCACTGTTCCCCAGTAGCTCCCTCTCCGGTTTCTCAGGTTAGCAAAGGTCAGGGGCCAGGAAACACTGGACAAAGTCACTTAGTCAACCCTTGGCACTTCCAGGACACCATTCATTCATTCATTCATTCATTCTCATTCATCCATGCTGGGTATAGTGATATTTCACTTGCATTTTAATAAATACAAATAAATTTTATAAATTTGTACTTAATAAATAAACCTTGCTTGAAGTTCACAGAGTAAAACAGCCTTAATGATCAGCTTTACAGACCAGGCAGTGGTGACACACACCTTTAATCCCAGCAGCCACACTAGTTTGCCATAGAAACTGGGCGGTAGTGGTGCACACCTTTAATCCCAGCCCTAGAGAGGAATATAAGATGGGAGGAGACAGCTCTCAGACACAGTTTCATTCTGAGATTCCTGGAGGCAGAATCTCCATTTCTGATTGAGGTAGAGGTAAGAACCAGTGGTTGACTGATTTGCTTCTCTGACCTTCAGGTTGAACCCCAATTTCTGTCTTTAGGTTTTTATTAATCATGCTACAACTCCATCCTTAAGGAAAGACACATCAAGAAGACAATTCATCATGCCCTCAGAGGAAGCCAAGGCAGGAGAATCATGAATTTGAAGCCAGCCTAAGCTGTATAGCAAGATACTCCCTGACACAGAAAGACAGAGACTATGGGGGTGAGGTGGGCGTGGAGAATTTCCATTCTTGGTACCCAGACCTGTCCTTGTTCATTACCTACAGCCTCCGTCCTCTCCAGTTCCTGGGCTTTACTCTGTTAATTCAGATTTAAGCTATTTCTTTAGTTTTGTTCCAAGAACTTAAATTGTAGGTGGAAATCAGGTTATAAAGGACATTGAGTATCAGGTCTGAGTTTAGCCTTCATTCTGTAGGCATTAAGGAGCCATTAAGAATCTGGGGCAGATGGGTACCATTTAACTCTGTTCAGACAATGCCTACAGCATGGAAGAGAAGAGGACTGAGCTGCCAAGGAAATCCAGATGCCAGTTACCCAGGGCCCCTCACCACCCACGGGGCTGCAACACATTAGACCTGCAGTCACATCAGAACCGAAGAGCTTTCTGCCCACACCGGGGCTTCCCTGGAAGAGGCAGCTCATGCATAGGAGTTTAACCAACATTGATGGGCAACTTCCACGACTCAGATACCTTCATACATAATTAATTCGCTCCAAGCTGGGTTGTCAGGATGAGTTAAGTTTAATCTCTCTCTTATACAGATGAAGAAATCGAGACTTAATCCAAGCAACCCTGGACTTGCATCCTGTCTCCACCATCTACCAAAGGAACAGAAATGTCTGTTGGCCAAATCCTGGAAATGTCTGGAGAAGCTGCGTCTGATGAATCATAACGGACAGGATCCCAGGAGCGACTGACTAACCTGTGGCAGAAGCAGCAAGGAGGTGCTATCTCAGGAAACCAGATATGGGGGGGACGTCCTTCAGGGGCTCCCGGGGAGTCTGCCCTGCCTACCCTCTTCCCTTTCTTCCAACCTTTGTTGCCCTGGGGAGATAATTAGAGGTCGCAGGCCTTGATCTTCTTTTACAGGTAGCCTCTCACTAGCTGGGATTCTACCACCGCCCGCCCGCCTGCTCACCTTTCCCACTCTGGTCTTTGTTTTCAATACTAGGCCTAGATGAGATCGAGATGACAAGTGCGCCACCTGCTGGGACTATCACGCAAGTTCAGCTGCGCCTCGCTGAGAAGTAGGCTGCAATTTCCTCATGGGTTTCATTTTCGGGTTTAGGCTTTTGAGTCACCAAAGAGGGTATGACCTCTTGACATCAGTGTCATCTTTTATGAAATTAATACCAGAGACAAGTTATCAGTTACCTGATACAGTACAAACAGGAGCTACCAAGCATCTGAGTGTTCAAGTGTGTGCTGGGGTGAGGGGTCTGGAGGACGCAGACCCCTAACGCACAGTGTGCCCACGGGAAGAGTGCGGAAGGTCATGCAGGGGACGAAGGCTAGTGGTCTGACTTCCTAGGCCTCTGCCCGCTGCTGCTCTTTTATCTATGAGAGGAGCGGGATCAAATGAAGGCGTTCCAGACAGGGCTCAGTTGGGACAAAGGACTGGCTATCTGGGTTTCTTCTCTACTTAAGACCCAGCCGGTAAATCCCTCATTTATTTGTCTACCTAGTTGGTAGAAAGAACCCAGCACCTCTTTCCACTGGCCCTCTATAAATGCTGGCCTCCTACCTCTACTAATGACGGGACCTCTAGGAGTGGACACCCACCCTCCACTATCACTACGGCCATGCGGTTACCTTCTCTCAGGACTCCCATTCTTTCTCCTTCTACCCACAAGCCATGGCAGGTGGGAGAATGTGCTACAGGTGGCCCCATTCCTGTGGACCTGAACCAGTGAGAACTTGACCGCATAATGAATGGCCGAAGTTGATGCGTTAGGGCCTAAGCAACATAGACTTATTGAGAGATAGTAAGAATGAATGTCACTTCTGTCAAGATGTCACTCAAATTCACCCATGACTTCTGCGCAAGCGACCCCACCGTTTAGCCATAGTGATTAAATCCTATATGAGTTTGTGAGTTATAACTGGGTAATTATTGGTCAGTCTGTTGTGTGTTGGGCATACACATCTCCACCTCCAAACCCCATGGTGCTTTCTGTTTTCTTCTCCTCGCCCATACTTGAAGTTACATTGCGCTGAACTCACTGAGTAGCGGACACTGCCTGTCAGCTGTCTCTGCTGTCCTCTCTCTACCTACGCTCAAGTTAAGGACAGGCTGTGTGAGTCTGAGCAATGGGAGACAGAAGAAAGAATGTGGCAGCTTCTGGTGTACTCTCGTCTTCCTCCTTGGGGTACAGCCTCAGAACACAGCGGTGAGCAGACTTTGCCCACAGCAGTGAGAGTGACAGAGAGAACCTCCATCCACGATCTCAGGCACAGAACCATCCTATCAACGCAGGCCTTCTACCGCTTCAGACTTTTACGTTACGCATGCCTCAATGTTATGATCCACGGGAAGTGGGCTTTTGTTAATACAGCCAAATCAACACACTAATACAGCAAGCCTCACTCCTTGAGGTTCAGTGAGAGCCTCTGAAATCCTAGCCAGAGGCTAACCCTAGGGACGCACACCCTGCGAGTTCCTGGCGATTCCCACCAGGTCCTCTGAAGACTGGAGACATCCCTGCATTCATTTATCTCTATGTGGGGTGATGTTATCCTTCACTGTGTAGTGTGTGCAACACTGACACCATTCTTCAGCCAGCGGGCCATGAGGTGCGCCGAGACCTATGCTGCCTAAACAGTGTCCTCATCTCCCCAGAGATCCCTGTTCTGAAAGCCACCAGAGCCTTTCCTGGGCACTCAGGGCTGGCAAAATCTCTCCTTGGAGATTAGGGTCCTCTAGCACCAACCAGGGGCTACTGTCAACAAACTGGTTTTCCTTTTCAAAACTGTGAAGAGGGCAACTAAGCCACAGAAATATGGGCACCAAAACAAGGCAGGGAGCTGTACAAAGGTCACCAGTGTGCAAAATTAAGAATATTAAAAAACTATCAGTATTTGGAAGTTAGCCGATAGAAGCTCAGAGCAGTCCTAGTGTCTAATGACTTGAAAAATAAAGTACCAGGTGGCCAATAGCTTCTAGATTAGAATTTAAAAAGAACAGTAACTAATAAAAGTTTCTCACGTGTGGTAACATCTTAGCTTTTAAACCGTATTGGACTTGGCAATTTGTGAACACCAGGCTGGAGAGTTTGACTATGGATGCCTGGACAGGGTGCCCGTGTGTGAGCAGAGACCCAATGGGTGACTGACTCTGATGCCAACCGTGTTCAGACTGAACTTCACCAGAAAAGGGAAGGAGGATGAGAGGACCCTCAGAGGCAGGCTGATGTGGGAGAGTGGGAAGTCACTGCATTCAAGGCAAACTCAGGTCATCTGTGGAGAATCACAGGCTCTCTTCCCCTGCTGAATCAGCAGCGGTAGGGAGATGGCTCAGATGGTAAATTGCTTGTTGTTCAAGCACAAGGCCACGAGTTTGCATCCCTAGAACACACGTAAAAAAGCTGGGTATGAGGGGCTGCAGAGATGGCTCAGCGGTTAAGAGCACCAGACATTTGTTGACTTTCTGCTGAGTGTGACCTCACACCACAGGTGTCATTGCATTTGAATAGAATATCCAACTTCCCAGACACACAGCCAGCACTCCTTGTTTGTCCTTTATGAAAGACGCCAGGTAACGGGAGACTGAGAAGATGGGATGCCAGGGATGGGAGGTAACGGGAGACTGAGAAGATGGGATGCCAGGGATGTGAGATCTCATTAGAAGACAGGAGCTGGAAGGAAACAGGTGAATTCCTATCAAGGCTGAGTCCTCCACGAGAGCAGACCAGGCCCTGTCAGCCCTGAGCTGGGGTCTGCACGCCAAACATCACAGCCCTTCTCCACACAGGACCCTCAGGCTCTCGACGGGTGTGACCCCGAAGAATTCAGGCCTACCCTTTTAAGAACAGGCTACTGCCCCTTACTTTGCACCTCTACACCCACCGCTCAGCACAGCTCTCTGACCTCAGAGAAGTTCCTTTGTGCAGCAGACAGAGGTTAATGCACAAATGCACAAGTGGCCGAAGGGCAGAGTGTTTGTGGCGTTCTCAGCCACAAACAGGACATCTGTATCCTACTTCACCCCTTCAAGGCTCAGGGACAATTGCAGAAGAGTGGACAGGAAGCCTGTAAGAGCCAGAGGTGAGAGGACCAGACTGAGTGTCTTCTGGATATGACAGGACCCTGGATTGATGACTGCATAGCAGCGGTGGTTGATGGACAAGACCTGGACAAGATCAAGCCAATCAGCATGCCGGGATAGAGGGGGAGGGCAGCACAATTTTCCACTCCTAGCTGAAGAGATATTGACAATCTATGGCTTCTGGGAGAGGAGTCCATTGTAAGGGTGTGACCCCCACAAAGTCAATCATCCACTAGGAGGCGGTTGGATATCGATGAGTGTAGAGGCAACAGATCTTTAAAAAACAAAACCAAACAGAGTACACAATGTTGGGAGGGGAGAGAGAGGTGGAAGGGGGTCTGGGAGAAGTTGGTAGGAAGGGGGGATTGGATATGACCAAGATGTATTTGTATGAAATTCTTAAACAATTAGTAAAAATATATTTTAAGGTCAGGTTGCTCGGTATGAGAAGCTCAGAGGGTTGCCTTGACTTCCCAGTATCTCACTGGGTGGCCAGAGGTTAGATTTCTTATCTTCAGGTTCAGATTTTCCAAACCAAGCCAGTTAAAAAACTTCATGTCCCTTGCAGAGTCCTGCGTCTCAGAGAGAAAGCTAGGAAAGCTGGCCCCACATCCTAATGAGGCCATTTGCCAGCAGGTGACCGAACCTGCATGAGCTGGTTGTCTCATCCACAAAGGGAGGATACCGGCATGCATCCTCATACTAACTCTGTCGGTGAGCAATGCAACGGATGCCAGAGCGTCCTACCGCTGTGCCTATTAATAGTCAGAGCTGCCGTTACTGAGCCTATTAGCTGTCCCAGTGCTAAATGCTTTCAGGTGTGTTATACCATTTAATCTTCACAGTCTTAGAAGGAAGATACAATTATGTGTCTACTTAATTAAAAAAGGGAAGCAGGGGTGGGTAGGAATTGATCCTTAGAGGTCAAGCACATCCCCATCAAGAAGCAAGGCTGTCTCCCCAGCCTGGCTGCCTGACTGTTCTTCAGCAATGGTGCTACCTCCTCCCTGCAACACCGCCCCAACAGACACACAAACACATATACATATACACAGACACACAAATGCACACACACAGATACACACATATAAACACACACATACATACAGACACACAAACGCACACACATATATTAACAAACATACATCCACACAGATACAAACACACACAGATACATATATATACACACAGACACACAAATGCACACACACATACACACACCCACCCAATCAGGCTACATGAGCTACTGTGGAGATCACTGAAGGAGAAGAGGTTCCCAGACATGGGGTCTGACGGCATGTGAAGCATGAGAGAGCTGTTCTCATATGGCGAAGCTCTCAGGAGCGCCTCTCCTGACTGTTAACCTGGTTTGTTTGGTTTACATGATGGACATTAACCGTGGTGAGGGTCATTAACCGTGCAGTGCCTCCTACCATGCAGTTGTAAGCTTAGCTTGGAATTAAGAAGCTAAGGTCATTTACCTGAATGAGAGGTAGCAAGGCTGAAGATATCAACTCAAGTAAAAAGAATCAAAAGACTGTTATTTATTTCCAATTCTTTCCACTTTCTCGCTCAGGAGTGGTGGCAAATATCATGTTTTAGTTTTCTGAATTGGAGTTGTGGCCCAGGAGGGCTGCAAGCTCAGGGAAGGCTGCAGGGCCGTGCTGTGGTGCGGCATGTACTCTGTTCTCTGTCTGCTGGCTTCTCTGATGGGCGAGCAGGCGCTGCTGGCATCACCCCTAGTCACCCCATGTGTTCCAGGGCTGGAAATGAACTCCTCCGAGGTAATGCTGGTTGTGGAGGTAAGCTCCACAGGTTGGGCCCAAGTTTTCCACAGCAGCATGCTATGAACACGCTCCCTCACACAGCCGGGGCAGTGACTCAGCTCCAACCGAGGCCTTCTCAGAGCTGGGGGCTTCTGCTCGTCATCAGGAAAAGAAACAAAATGAGGAAGAGAAAGAACGGTCACGGGCTTGGTGGCTTCCTTCCCTCCACTGTGCTTTCTGAGGAGCAGCAGCATCTCCAGCCTGCTGCCTGCCCACTGTCAGCCCGTGTGCTGAGCACCACACCTTCACAGGTCAGCTGCTGGTTGGCCTATTTATTGGCTACAGCAGAAAGCTGGTCCCGGATTCGGCCCAGACCATCTAACATGGTATCCAGTGTTTCCTTGCTCAGTTCCATGGTCACAGCCGAGATGCAGGGTTTGTCTCCACACAGACTAGGATCTTCTTGAATCTGTAAGAACATGGTCCAGAAAGTCAGAGCTGCCTATCTTTGCTTCCCCCTGGAAGAGAGCCCCACGCAGTTCTATTGGCTCCTGAAGAGGAGGGCTCTGTGGAGTGCAGCAGAGGGTCCTAGCCTAGCATCCTTTAGCAGCTGGCAATGAAGGAGATGCTTGGAAGGCCTGGGTCACTCTCCTTTTACACACGAGTGTGAGTGAAGGCTCACTTACCTCTCTAGTACTGGGTCTTAGCACTCAAACGAGAAAGCACTACCTGTGTATACTACACTTTAGCAAGCGGGCTCTGCGGCGCGCAGGGAACAATCGGACACGGAAAAGTTCCAGGTATACTTATCGGATCTTAAAAGAGGAAATGAAACGTTACTATATTTTGAAAGGGGCCTGTCAGAGATCTTCTACCGATGTTGAATTTCTGGGTGTCTGCTGAAGTGGCGATAGCATGGCACTCTCCTAATTGTAGCCATACAAACCCTACAAGATGGGTTCTGTGCCTTTACAGGGCTCCGGAAAAGAACACTAAGGTGGACATAATGAGACCAGGCAGGTGAGCAGAAAAATGCATTGGACGCTTGGGCTGTCCTGCAGCAGTGCCGGCCCAGTTCCACTGGACAGGAAGCTACTGAGAGGCTACCTGATAGATCCAGAGGACTGTCAGCATCCACATGCGTAACCCTGCTGTTAAAGCCGGGCTCAGCACACTATTTAAGGAATACTATGCCCTGCACCTGCCACTCTGAAGCCTCTGCTTTTAGTATCTATTTTACTGTGACCATGCTAAGTCAATACAGGCCTGCAGGTAGAATCTGAACAGATACCACACTGGGGGACGGCATTTGACTGCTGGTGTTTTAGATGGCTGTGGGTGGGGGAGGGTCAACTCACTATCATTTCTTCTGCGGAGCAGGACAGAGGCCATACCTTCATCTGGAGCAGGCAGGTGGGGATGGCCATGCGGCTGATGCTGTCTGAGGAGGTTTTGATATCCACTCTCCAGTCCAGGTCCACCAGGCGTGGCAGAGAGACTGTGGAGGGGACAGCTTTGGTAAGAGCTTTGATTCAGTGACCGGTGGCTGTAAGGAATGTATGCGTACAATATGTTTGACCTACAGGCAAGCCTCAGAAAGAGACAGGGAGGGCCTAAGACCTGCGCGTCGTGTGCCTTACACATCGTGTGGGGCCACCTGCCCTTAGCCTGACCCCCGGAGGGTGCGTCTCCAGACACTCACACACCAGGTGTTGGGGAGAATGACAGGTGACACAAGGCAGAGATGCAGCCATGGCCTGAGTCGTAGAGAAAGGGTGACCTCGGCGACTGTGCTGGAGACTTTGTTTTATACATGAAATGACCTTGATTTGAAGGCAAGCCCCAAACTTGCCTAACCCCCTCATCTAGAAGCCTGGACTCCAGGGTTACAGAGGGCTGCATGGGCCGGCACGGACATAGCTCCAGCTGTGAGACTGACTCAGCAGAAACGCAAGAGCAGCCACTCAGCAGCACGCTCTTATGCAACCTTAGGAGTAATGCTAATGACTAATCTTTCCTTTTTGCACATCACACACACACATATATATATATACAATTCTCATTGCTTATGGTCACTGTACATGTACTGTGTTACAGAAGGTCAGTGTCATATGCATCTGTCACCCTACACCCACTTTCTCCTCCTCCCCTTCCTATCAGCCCGCTTTGCTCCCCTCTTTGTCTTAACTGACACAGTACTCAGCTGACAAGTACTTCACTTTCTGCTTAGGTGTTTCTGTATTTTAGCAGCTTGTGTCCATCATCATCATCATCACCTAGAATGAAATTTAAACTTCACTACAATAGTTCTCTTTGGTCTGTGATTAAGTGCCTGGTTGGGGGACTCAGAGCTGGCACTGAGGAGTGGTGGGGGCTCCGTACTCACTCTGGTTTGCTTGGGCTTCAGTTCTCCAAGTAGATCTGTTTAAAAGGGAAAGACAAGGAGGAAACCATGAGAAAGCAATGAGAGTAAGCTTTCTGATAAGGAGGGACCCCAGCTTGGGGCCTCTCACCAAGAAAGGGCTTCAGAAACAACTCCTATCAAATGCAGTTTTTCATTGTTTTGCAAAGTTCAGTGATGGCAAGGCCCAAGTGCTGATAGTTTTCATAGCTTAGGAAAAACAAAACACAAAAAACTATACAAGGCAGAAAATAAACACACTTGCAGGCCTGAGTTCAATGTATTGGACCCATATGATCAAAAGAGAGGACCAAGTCCTGCAAGCCACCCTCTGACCTCTGTGTCACCATGGCATGTTCCACAGCCCTCCAAATAAATAAATGCAATACAACAGAATAGAAAGCTTAATGGGTCACAATCTTATTGAGCTACTGATCTCTAAGACAAAACCGAACAGGTCAATTCACTGTCCTCTCCCTGAGCATCTACTGTGAGTGCCACATCTTACTCAAAACACACCACAGAAGCCTGGCAGTGCTGGAGCGAGCAGCAGCAGAGGTGCCAAGCCATCAGAGTATATGGTGGTCACCATGTATGAGCAACCAAGCCCCTGGTAAACAACCATTACCAACAGACCCCTTAAAGCGTTTAGCTAAACAACAATCCACTTTTAAAGATTTAAGATTTTAAACAACAATCCATTTAAGATTCATGTTGAAAAGCATCTTCCCAGTTTAGAAAGTACAGACAATTCATAAAAGAAACTAAAAATGATCAATAAATACAGGAAAAAGACAATCAACATCTCTAGTTTCAGAAAGTTCAAAGCTAAAATGGGGTGCTACTTCCCAGTCAGAGGACTGGGGAAAGAAGAGAAAAGAGAAATCGTCTCAGTGCTGTGAGGCCAGGCCTGCGGAGCATGCCTCTAACCACACCAGCAGAAACAGCAGATTCCACATGCAGTAACCTGGCCTACATAGGGAGACCTAGTCTCAAGAAAAGGGGAGGGGGTAAGAACAATGGTTTTGGTAGCCAGCTTGGTCTACTTGACAATGTATGGCAAAACCCAGTACGTCCCGCTATGTGATGGCCTTTCAGCCAATAAGAACAGCTGAACACATAACAAAGTTCTATTACAAGCTGTTTTTGGGAGAAGCTGTCAATACCTTAAATGGCTAACCTTAAATAATTTTTAAAAAATTATACTAAATTCTTCCATGTTCTAGAATATACTTTCCTTAAACTGTTAAAAATGACCCTAAGGGTAAACATTTATAGAAGTGTCATTAATATTAATACCGTTTGCTGAAAATAAACCAGCTATAAAATGGCAAGGCCTTGTTTGTTAAAACCAAAACCAAAAGGTTGGCTTTTCCATATATATGCAAAAAGAAACACCAGCCAGGTTCTCACATTCAAGCTAGCAGTGGTACAGCACAAGCCTGTAATCCCAGCACTTGGGAGGTGGACGTAGAATGACCAAGTAAAGAGGCATCCTTGGCCACAAAGGGAGCTCAAGGCCAGCCTAAGGTCCATGAGACCCTTCCTCAAACAACAAAAACAAGTAAATAAATGGCTTCCCATTAGAAACCGGATGCAGCTAACCTCCAGCTGTGGGGCTACACACATCTTATTTTCTTCCAGCATTTATCTGTATGCATTTTCAACCACAACTTACATTTCTAGGCTTTGTGTATATAATAGTACACATAATGTACTAATAGTAAGAACAAGAATATGAATAGTATAAGAACAGTAATAGGAAGAAATATGAAAGTTAGAAGGGACTCTCAAAACGCACTTACACATGCTCCAGGACGATTTTTGTCAGCAGGTTTTTGAGGTTTTGGTGGAAATTTTCTGGAAAGAGAGCCAGAATCGCTTCGGCAGAGGACAGGTCACGGAAGGCCACCAGCCTAGTAAAGCGGTGCAGAGCCTGGAGCAACTGCAGGACAAAGAGGGCAGAGGCACGAGGGTACACAGGGAGGGGCAGGGATGGAGCTCTGCACACTCACCCACGGACAGACACACCGCCACAATCACATGATGAGTTAACGCAAGTGTGGGGCCTATGCAGCAGGCGCTGACACCCAACCTGACTTTCCAGTTCACCGCATACACATCCGACCCTGCTAGTTCATTGCACACCCACCCGACTCTGCTAGTTCACTGAACACCCACCTGACTCTGCTAGTTCACTGGGACACCCACCCGACTCTGCTAGCTCACCGCACACCCACCCGACTCTGCTAGCTCACTACACACCCACCTGACTCTGCTAGTTCACTGGGACACCAACCTGACTTTGCTAATACATTGGCCCTTTTAGAAGACAGAAGCAGCTGCCTGACCCAGGAAGTCATCAGCTTGTCAGAAACTTGTTAGTTGTAGGCAAAAGGATGATATATATTTTTGCTTTCTGTGGAAGAATTTGACCTTCACTTAACTTTGTGATGCTGTTTCCCTGGTAACCTGAGAGAAGTGCAAAGCCAGCTGAGTTACTAGGCAACCCTGCACTGGCCCAATGCCTCTGGACTAAGAGGACTGTGTGAACACTAGGCCATACTTCTATGAGTGAGGCTGCACCCTCCTTGCAAGAATCTGAACCTGCGCTTATCGAGTTGTTAGAGAAGATAATGGTTTCCCTTGAGTAGAAGGCACCTCATGTCTTTACCTTTGAGCTGTCACTTGGAAGACCAAAGAAAAACAGTTCCTGGCCAGTAGTGGGATTCCCTCTGTGAAAAGGGAGTCTTGGACTCTGCCTTGCTACATGTTCCCACCTTATACCCTTGTAGGCACTGCCTAGCAAGCCCAGGGCTTCTGCACAGTGGGCCGGCACTCTATCATTGAGCTACACTCCCAGCAAACTATCCTGTGTTCTTGTAGATCTGTAGCCAAATGTAGCTTAGAGTTCACTTATGAATATAATGATGCTTAGCTGAACCCAAGGAAGCTCTCTGGAGGTACCTGTTTCTCTGCGTTGCGGCTTTATGATACCATGGAGGCTGTCTGACTGTAAATGGACACAACCCAGAGGCAAAGAGAAGCGAGGGTGAGCATCAATGCCACAGAAGCGACCACTTCGTCAACGTGCTCTGTAACGGGCCTCTGTTCTGTCTTCCCCACTCCTTCCTGGTTCCTAGAATCACCCAGCTGTACCCAAGTCCTTGCATTTATTTTAAGAGCATCCAAACTAAGTCCGCAATCTTACTTCTGTCTTTCATTTTCCTATAGTTGATTTCCACAAATAAAGCTCTAGATTAAAGGAGAATGACAATAACAGGGCCATTTGGATGGAGATACTCCTGTCAAGCACATCTGCCCAGGATGGAGCACGCTGCCACTGCTGTATAACTCAGCATGAGACACTCTGGCTTCCTCCACTGCCTGATGAACATCACGTGAACTGAGCAGATGTCACAGGGCAGAGGACAGGAATGGGGTGTGCGGGACACAGCATCCCTGAGGGAGGCTGATTGAGTCCAGCATGGGTACTCTTTCTCTAATGCCTCCTAGGCCTTGGTACCTCAGCTCAGATATCTCTACAAGGTCTGCCCTCAGCTGCCAGCTCATCAGCATCCGCAAGTCACCTGCTGGGCATACGTGAAATCACAAAAGGTCTGTTTTTTTTTTCTTTTCTTTTTTCTTTTTTTTTCCCCCACACTGCCTAGGTAATAAGCCTGAAATGAAAGGGACCAGGAACTCTAGTTATTTATCATAAGAGGGCTTATGTGTCATAAAGGCTCAAAGACAAAATCCTTTGAGTTCATTAATATTTTTTAAGAACTATCTGAGGCTCCCTACAGTATCAACAAATGTGTCAAGGAATAAATGTCTTTGGACATGCGGCTGACCAGGAAGTCAAGAACAAGGCTGACAGGTGATAAGGACTGGCGGGTGACGGCCACTTCTCAGCACACTTACTTGCTCTGCCTCCTCCTGCGTCACAGACAAGCTGGAACACGTAATATCCAGGAGTTTTTCTGAGTCAAGAGCTGAACTGGAAAAGCTTTCTTGGCACAGCTGTCTGATGACATCTTTCGAGGAGGCCTAGGAAAGCACACACAGTTAGACCCTGCGAACACCTGTGTTGGTTATTTGAGAGTTTCTTAACACTTCTGTTTCTGGAGAGATGGACTGGATGTGCCTTTCCCTTCTCCTCCTGCTGAGACCCAATCCCTGAGCACTCGGAAAACAAGCACGGCCCTGACTGGGGGAGAAGGCGGACCTGCTAGGATGAAGCTCAGGGACCGACACAGGGCTCAGGTTCTTGGTTTCCCTTTGTCTCACTGATCCCAGACCTTGCCATAGAGGGGCAGCCTCCTAAGACAGAATCCCTTCAGACAGTGACTCCTCTACTGCAGCCCCAACGACAGTCACATAGAGAACTGTGAACACATCACCGAGGCTGGCAAGGGCCGGCAGGAAGTCTCGCCATGAGCCATAAGCTCTGTAATCGAGGCTGCAGCAAGGAATCCCAACACCTGTTAGGGGGGTCTGAAGGCGATTCTTGGTTAGCAACTCGGCTATATACCTGCTAGGGTGGTCTGACGGCGATTCTTGGTTATCAGCTTGACTAAATCTGGAACTATAACTACAGTCCATGGTGATTTGGATCTTGAGGCGGGAAGGCACAGCTGTAATCTGGGCCACACCTTCTGCTGACGCCTATATAAAGTCAGTGGAGAGGAAGGGGTTTCTCATTCTTCACCTGCCTGCCCTCGCTGCGTCGGCACATCCATTCCTTCACTGGAGCCTACTTCTTTGGGGCTCCAGCATACACAGGGACTAAGCAACTACTAGATTCTTAGACTTTCCAGTCACAGTCAGCCATTGTTAGACGACAGCCTGTAAGTCCTTCCAATAAATTCCACATACATCTCAAGAAGAGAGATTCATGGTTTGTTTTTGTTTTTGAGCGAGAGATTCATTCTATAAGTTCTGTGACCGTAGAGAACCCTGACTAATGCAGATGGTATCCAGGAACAGGAAAGGCAAGAGGGGAGCTTGGATCCTCATTCCCACTGTCCTGTGGGGATTCTGGACTTCCACCTCCATGCAGAATTAATGAGGTTTCTCTTTCTATGGGAAGATACTGACCAAAACCAACCCGGGGAGGAAAGGGTTAATTTGACTTACAGGTTGCAGTCCACAATCAGGGGGTAGTGAAGGCAGGAATCCAGAGGAAGAAACTTAGGCAAAGGCCACGCAGGAGCACCGCTCAGAAGCTTGTTCCTCATGGCTTGCTCAGCCTGCTTTCTCAAGACCATCTGCCCAGGGCTGGCACCACTCCCAGTGGGCTGGGCACTCCCACACCCATCATTAGTCAAGGAAATGCCCCACAGTCTTGCCTATAGGTCAGTCTGATAGAGGCATTTTCCAATTGGAACTCCCTCTTTCTAGAAGACTCTATATAGTTTGTGCTTGTGTAAAGTTGACCAAAAGACATCCCTTCTCTCTGTCATAGCAATGTTGGGAAAAGCTAGCTAAAACAAGATTTAAATACTATGTACAGTCTCAGAACATAACAGGAACATGTCCAGGTTCTAATAAAAATCACCCATGTGACCAGAAACCAGGAAGATTTTGGGATGAATGGAAAGGGGGAGTGAACAGATGCCACAGGAGGCTGAGGGAGTAAGATTACAAGTTGCAGGTCAACTTGGGCTATATGATGGGACTGTCTCAGGGACAATGTTAAAATTATCTGGCCACGATTTTGAGGCAGCTATGATTTTGCAATATTCCAATCATTAAAAAACATTTCTGAAACAAAAAGACTAGAAAAATATAAGGCAACGATAACATAATGCAAACAAACTGCATTTGAGAGATACAACCAAAACACCCAGAGAACAAATGCAGCACAGCAACATGGAAGGGACATCAGAGAATCAATAGGTGGAAGACAGCCCATTCTATGAAATTACCCCGCCTGAACGGAGGAAAATGGACTGAAACTAATCAACAAGGCCTTGGGGGCTCACAGGGATCCACTAAAGACCTAACAAGTATATCAATTAAGTCATAGAAGGAGACAAAAGAGAAAAGGGATGATGGATGGATGGATGGATGGATGGATGGACAGACAGAGAAAGATAGTAGACATTTAAGAAATAATAGAACATATTAAACTTTCCAAGTTTAATCAGACTTAATGGTAAACATTTCCAGAACCCAAGTAAATCCTAAAGAGCATAATCTTAAAACAGCACACCAAGACACACCAGAAATTGAACTTTAAAAGAAAGAAACACACACACACACACACACACACACACACACACACACACACACACACACACACACAAATTGTAAGCAGTGTGAGAAACACTCAGATTGGCAACAGTTTTCATGCTAGAACTCAGGGTCTAAAGAGAATGTTTCTCAGGTGTGGAACAAACTGTCAGCCTAGGACCCTCAGCAAATGTCCTTCAGGAACGAAACACAACCAAGATAATCTGTCAGAAGATCTGCCATGAACTGGTTATGGCAAGTGCTTCAAGAGAGAAGGAATGACAGAGTGTGGGAGCCACTGTGACCTGACAGAAACTATCTTGGGTCATCCCTGCCATGCTGCCCCCCAGCAACCCTAGACTCTTTCCCTGCATCCCTGGGATACACAGAACTGTCAGAGTGGTATCTGAGCTTTGCAAGCTGATGTTGGCACCAGCAGCATCAGCAATGTGCATGACATGTTTCCTGTCTCTTGCCACCTTCTGACCATGGCAGTCAGTGCTTTTACAGATTTTTCTAGAACACGAAGTCAGAAAAGAACAAGCAAAGATGTAACACACACACACACACACATATTTACATATATAATTACATTTGAAGGCTAAGCAAAAATTATAACATAGTTTTGTAGAGCTTCAAATGTAATGCACAAGAAATATTTAATACAAATGGGTTATAACTAGACTTCATCCTAGCTGATAAAATGATGACACCAACAGACTGTGATAAATTATATACGTTTGGTGTGACTAGAAAAGTTCTATTAAAAAGTACATTTTAGAACCCCAGATAATATAGGATTCTTTGTATAAATGTATATGCGTACATGCACGTGGATGGGTGTGTGCATGCGCATATGTGTGTGTACACCTAAGGGGAGTGTGTGTGCATGTCTCTGTATGCGTGTCTGTGGGCATACCTGAGGGGAAATGTGTGTGTGTGTATACATTAGAGGGGGAGTGCATGTGTGTGTGCATATGTGTATATATGTGTGTGTGTGTGTACACCAGAGAGGAAGTGTGTGTGTGTATGTCTGTGTGTGTGTACAGCAGAGGGGGAGTGCATGTGTGTGTGTGTGTACACCAGAGGAGGAGTATGTGTGCATGTGCGTGTCTGTGTGTGTGTATACAGCAGAGGGGGAGTGCATGTGTGTGTGTGTGTACACCAGAGGAGGAGTATGTGTGCATGTGCATGTCTGTGTGTGTGTGTACAGCAGAGGGGGAGTGCATGTGTGTGTGTGTGTACACCAGAGGAGGAGTATGTGTGC